>RJWM01006727.1:0-81665 GCA_004363535.1 Dasyprocta punctata
TTTATGTTGGGAAATCTGTATTTATTTTTATGGATTTTCCTTTATAAGTGATCTGTTTCTTTTCTCTAACACTTTTAATATTCTGTTCTTGTTCTGAATTTCTGGGATCTTGATTATTATATGTCTAGGTGTAGATTTATTTTGGTTATGGGTAGTTGGAGTCCTATATGCCTCACTTATCTGTATGCCAGGTCCTTTTCCCATGCTTGGGAAGTTTTCTGTTATTACTTCTGCAAATAGTCTTTTTATGTCATTTGTGTTGACCCTTGCTTTTTCTCTGACACCTATCAGTCTTAAATTATTTTTGTTCGTATTGTCTTACAGCTACTGAATTGTTATCTCTTGGTTCCTTGTTATTTTTAAGAGATCTTCCTTCCATGATCACTAGCTGCAAACCTGTCTTCAAGGTTTGAGAGTCTGTTTTTAGTTCCTCTCAAGCAATTTTGCCAGCTTTCAATGGAGTTTTTAATTTCCCAAATGTTTCCTTGAATCCATTTCATGCATTTTAATTCTTCCCTATATTGTTCATTCAAGGTTTCCCTCATTCTCCTATGTGCCTCTTTCATTTTTGTCTATGTCATCTTTAGATATGCTCAGCAACCCTTTTATTATGTTTGTCATTTCTTCTTTTACCTGAGACATTATTTCTGATCTGATTTCTTTTTCAGTCTTATGAAGTAGTTTCTTTACCTCAGTTGCCATTATCTCAGAAATTTCATGTGTGCAACTTTCAGTTTCTTCCATGTCTATTTCTCCTGGGCTTGTTCTGTGTGGGCCAAGGCCAGATATTGCCTTTTGCTCTTTTGTCTTGACATTTTCCTGGTTTTCTCTAGACAAGTCAGTTGTGGGATCCCAGGTAATTCCCATGTTGGCTATCCACCCACAGTGTATGGGAATGGGCCAGACACCTGGGTTTTTCCTAATCTGGGTTCCCAGGAAGGCGATGGGGCACAGGGTGGACTTTCCCAGATACACATGGCTTCTCCAGGGTATGCCTGACTGGATCTCCCAGCCCACACTGGCTACAGACCCCTGATAACAGCCTTCATACTCACAGGGACAGGGTTGTCTGCTGCTTCTCCTGGCCTGAGCAAGCTACCCACGGGAGGGTCCCAATGGCAGCCCACATGCCTGCAAATCCCTATTTTCAGTGAGACAGCTAATTCATTCTGAAAGCTATGGCATACTTAATGAGATTCTACATTCTCAAAGATAACCTAGAATCAAATCATGCTATATTTGTAGTATATTGAGAAAAATTTTAAAACATCAGTGGGGAGCGGAGATGGACATTAGTTGTTATTGTTGCCTTGGAAAGCTTACTTTTCTCAGAATTAAGAGGACATTAACATTTTAATTATGCCCATGCAGAACATATCCTTACTTCTGAAATATTAAAATGAGACATACTTTAGAATCACAATTTTTCATTCAGATTACTCATTATTTATTTTAGAAACTCAAATGTATACAGTCTCTACTGGCCAAAGGCTATGATCCAAAACTTTTCTTGTGGCAAAACAGATTCTTGTTATTTCTCCAGTTTTATCTTATGCTATAGCCAAACTATAATTCACTCTGCTCAGTCTTGTACTTCCATGTTGATTCTAGTTCTGCAAGTTTGTTGGACTTGCTGGACATCTTGTCCTACTTCTACCTCTTAACTTAATCAGTTTAGGACTTAAGAATCACTTCAGGAAACCATTTGTGCCATTGCTCTTGTTTCTCCCTGTATTCTGTTTTAAAGCTCACAATGGATTGACCCTGTTCATTTAATTATTAATTACCTGGTACTGGATGTTAAGTGATCTGAAGATTGGAGTGGTTATTTGTTCATTACAAATTCTTATGATAAAAAGAATCCCTATGATTTATCTCTGTAAAGTACATAATAAATAGCCCATAAATGTCTATTGCTTAGTAATGAATAAAAAACTATTATATACTGAAATTATTGCAGAATTCCATGATCTAGTCTTTTCAAAATCCTTTCCAATACCTTTTGCACAGTGCTTAAACACATACATACACCGAACCCTTTCAAAAACCTTCCTTCAATAGAACACATGTGACTAAGCACCACATTTATGACACACACTGTACCAAATTTTAAAAATTATTTTTGTCTCCAAATAATTTAAAATTTAATTGGGAAATATGCCAATAATGAATAAAATAGAAATGATAATAATGTGAAACTTTATAAAAACTTAGTATAGTGAAAGGTATTTGCATGCATTTGATAGATTTTAATTTAGATCTCATAACAATCCACTTAGATAGAAACTTTCACTATACTCTTACAAAGGGAGGAACAAAACCATTGAGAAGTTATATAACATGCCCAAGGCTGAAGAAAAAGGAAGTGGCAAAGCTGTAATTTGAAACCAAGCAGCCTTACTCCAAAAATCTATGTTTCTACCTACTATGCTGTGTTGCCTGTAAGAACATGATATATAAATACCCGTGTGTTCTCATCCAAAAGTTATTAAGATTAACCACTAAGTGATTGAATAAAAATAATACTATAACTTTACAGGAGTAAATGACTCCATGCCAGGTAGATTTGGGAAAATTTTATGGGAGAGATGTAAACAGATTGGAATTGATTTTTCAGAATTTATTGGATTTGGCAAATCACAATGATAAATAAACTTATAACAGAGAAAACAACTCTGAGAAACCAAAGTTGAGTAAGAACAGAATATGTTCTTCATGAGAAAATATTGGAAGGTATACAGAGCATGATCACTGGAAAAGAAATTCTAGAGTCAGTAATTCAAAATATTTCTAACTGACCATGGAAATCATTGGGACAAATAGCCAAAGAGAAATGAACAAAGCGTTGTTTCCAAAAAATAATGTCAGTAGCTCGTAAAGCAAAAATCAAGGGAAACAAGCTTGGGAACAAGGAACTAATTAGAACAATAATTCACAGGTTTAAACAGAAGCTATACAACTATTGTTTTACTTACCACATCTTTCCTGTAAGAATTTGAATTTGAAATCTCTTGAATTTGAAGATGGAAAATCTGATTTTAAATTCTATTTCTCCCAAGCCACTGAAAGCCAAAGCTACATTTCCCACATGACAAAATGAGGTTGTTAGAAAGTAATTTTAAAAAATAGCATCTTTCATGCAATAAAATGCCCAGGTGCCAAAGATTTTATTTAACCTAATAACTAATGAGATAACCAGTCAGATATTACAAGTTCTTCAAAAGAGAATACAAAGAATCACACAGATGGGCAGGAAGAGATGCTGAAAAAGAACTTACAAATAGAATAAAATCAGACGCACAAACTTAAATACCGTATGGTATCTCTCATTCAACTAAGGCAAGGCAGAAACTGAACAATAAAGGATGGATAGTAGACAAGGGGATAGCTCTCTTGCAAATGGAAAGGGATGCAAGAAACAAAGGCTGAAGGGAGAGCAGGAAGGGAAGGAGGAATATGTAAACTAAAGATATGCCACATACAAGAACTTAGTAACTTCAAAGAATGTAAACGTTATACACTGTAAACATGTGGTCTATGATTAATAATATCAACAAGAATGAAAATGGGGAATGGGGATTTAGAGAAGGAAGGAGGTGCAGGAAAGGGGATAGGGATAAAATAAACAATTTTGTATTATGTACATGTACCCACTCCCCAAGATGATTATGAACTGCATGTACTGCAAACACACTAAAAAATAAAAAAGAAGAGGTCATTTTCTTCCGTAGTGAGGAAAGGAAGTCAATTTAGTGTCCATCAGACAAAATGTATTTGTACATCCACAGACAAGAACCATTTGCATTTCTATGAGTTATCCACAATTTACAGAGCTGTAAGTAGCTCAAAGACAATGGGCTGTACAAATACCATATATAATCAGATAACCAGTAAAGATATTTTGCTTTAAAATACATGGCTTTCTATTAAAAACATCCAGCAAAAGAAAAAAAAATCATTTCAGTCTCTCACTTTGTAAGAGTTCTTATCTCCTGATTCAAGTGTAATCATTCAGTGATAATGTCTGTGATTTAGGGTTAAAACAAAGATTTGAAGCTTCCTAACAGAATTTGGTCACAATTCTCCATCTTCACTCTTAATAATATCTAGTCATGTTCTCAGTGTGTGTATCAACTAGAAGATCCAGAAATGGGAAAAAAAGCTATGTCTCTCAAGAGATTGAGCATATGGGAGAATACCTGGTTGACCTTATGGTGATAGAAGACACCAATTGCTGAATAAGGGAGAAACTGAGGGACTATCAGGGAATCTAGCACAAGAAAAGAAAGGTTAGCCTGGCCCAATAATCCAATCTTGGCAACAAGATTTTTTTGTTGTTGTTTGCTTGTTTCAGAATATTTTGTTGTAAGAAAAACCAACTTGAGTTACACTAATTTTTTAAAGTAAACAAATAAAACATACCCAATAATTTGATAGAAGATTAATAAAATTACAGTCTTCAAGAAAGGTAGAGGACTATGCAATTTAAAAAACAAACAAATAAACAAAAAGAAACAAGACTCAAGGAAGGCCTGAACTGAAGACCCAAAATGCAAGTCAGATTGATCACAGCACTGATGTTTCTGAAAGAGATGACCACATAAGGAGCTATGCTAAACTTTAGTACTGTATAATCACCAGGAATGGCTCCTAATTGATCATTTGTTATTGTGTCACTTGTATCATGCTATCCCATCTCATCAGCTGAGCTTGAGTCACACATTATGTCCTGATTGAGAAGTAAGGTACAGCAGCACACCACTCCTACACACAATGGCGAATCCCGCCAAAAATAATGGCAGTGCTAGAGCAAACAATAAAGCAAACACAGGACTGTGTAGGTGTTGAGGTCCCCAGGTTCTCTGCTGGCCTTGGAGAGTAAGTGGTGCAAGAGAAAGGAGAAAGGAGCATTACAAAACCAACAGCAGAAATCAATACGCTGGCACCCTGTAATATAAGGAGGCCCATTGTCTGAGAGGAGCAGACATCAGAAACACAGCAGAAGCATTGAAGACCGCAGGAGAAAGGAATGCAGGGACCCCCAAGAGGGAGAGAGACTGCAAAAGAGGGTTTAAGTGTCCTCCAATCATCCTTGGTGACACTCAGGGACAATGGATAATAGAAGTTACTATGAGGACTATTTCTCAAAACATATTGTGTCTTATAAATCATTTTTACTCTCATTCTCAGAAATGATAGTTTTTCTCACAATGGTATTAACTTACCCTAAAAGGGCCTTTCACTCTTTTTTTATGTATAACTAAATATATTATTTTAAAAATATTTGGACAGCAGAGTGATACAACTCAGTAATAGAGAGCATTCCTATCATAGGAGAGGCCCTGACCTCATTTCCCAACATCTAAAAAAAAAAAGTCAAGACAACTCCACTTCTTAACCTTGACCTGAACTCATCCACAATGTTTTATCCACTGTCTAAATTGTCAAAGCTCTTCGTGTACAATTTAATACTTAAAATGAAGTGCTATCACATGAACTTCTCCAATTATTTCCAACCCATTGGATTCACATGTCCAACTACTTTGTAGCCCTATAGAGAAACTGTGTTAAGTGATTTTGAAATTGCCTAATTTTATTACAGGTGCTTAATAAATGCTTTTTAAATTAGAGGCTTAATTATGGTGGATTGGAAAGAAAAGTGAGATACATGGGTTAAGACTGTCCACATTGGTTATGGTAAATAACTTAAACAACTTTTGATCCTTACTTTCTTATTGTATTGGATGATCTATGTTCCCCCAAGTCCTCATATATTTTTGATGGGGCTGAGTCTGTCGTTTGTGATTGGTTTGTTGTTTAGCACTGGGATTGGTGATGTGAGTGCTGCACCCGCCTAGGGGTGGAGCCAACATACAGTGTAAGGGAGGCGGGTCTTCCTCTTTCTCTCTTCCTCTCTCTCTTTCTCTCTCTCTCTCATTCTTGCTGTTTGCAGCTGCCATGAATGGCAGTCCCGCCATGCCATGCTGCCTTGGAGCCAACTGAGTATGGACTGAAACTCCCGAGAAACTGTGAGAAATAAACCTTTCCTTCTCTAATTTTGGACATCAGGCATTTTGTCTCGGCAACGAGTGAAAAGTAACTAAGACACTTATCAACTAAAAGGAAACAGTAAACATTATGAAAATAAAAATACCATCACAAAAATTCATTTAAAATGGTGAGCCAATAAAAATACAGCAAATGCTTCCAAATGTCAAGGCACTACAAAAATACCATTTTCAAGCATATTATTATCATCTATTATCATCAAACAAAAGCAATTTCTCCAGCAGTTTCAAATGGCATAGCAAGTTACGAACAGAAGAACTTTTTGGAACTGAAGTCCTTTCTCTCATGCTTCAAAATACACCATACAGGTATTTCCAATTTTGCTCAAAACTTACTCTGCTATCCTTAGACAGCTCTAATTTGGCTTTAAATTATTCTAATATTTCTTCCTGTCCAAATATGCCCCAGGTGTGCCTGACTGTTTATCTTATCCAAATCTCTTCCTGGTCTCTTCCCACAACTTCTTTTCACTATAATGGTACCTTGTATTTATATGGAATTTTGGTTTACAGAAAATGTTCACATCTACTGTTTCATTTGACTTTGCACACACACAACTATAACAAACAAATATTTAAACTAATAAGCTTCCAAAAATGTTTAAAGTTTTAAAGGTAAAGAAAACTGCTTCACTGAAATCATTCTTTTTGGAGTCTCCTTCACCAAAATTATCTCCTTTAATACTCAAGACAATTGTCTGAAAGCTTTTAGAGCTAATTTTACAACTTTTTTTCTCTACCCAAATGTTAAATTGATAAAGCTCTGTGCCACCCTGTGCTTTCTATAGCTGCTTTATCATATATATTACAAATCATTTCCAGCCCTACACACACACACACATATAAAAAGGTCAAACTCTGAGGTAAAAATCATGGGTTACATCTTCATCTGTGTACCTCTTGGATCTAATATAGTGCCTAAACTTAGGAAATATTGTGTAAATGATTATCAAACTAAATTTAAATGAATAGGATGAAGAAAAACATGGAGGGAAAGGAAAGAATTTCACAACTCAAAAATTGAGAAAGATGAATGATCATGGAGATATAGAGGTGGTTATTTGTCTGTATGCTGAAACATCATTAAATTGCATTAATATTCAATTCTTATACATATTTTGTATTGAGCACTAAATTGAAGGTTTAGGAAAGAAGGGTGTATCAAATATTGAAATTAGGAGATGTTCTCTTTGCTATGTTTAGAAATGGTATATATTTGAGGATCTAAAACTTTTAGTCAAATAGAGAATGAAAATAATTCTTACATAGTATCAGGATTAGCTTTCAAAGTAAAAACTCCCTCATTACTGATGCTTTAAAATGAAAAAGTTTCATTGTCTCTATAAATGAATCTTTTAAAAGGCTATGTGGAAATGTTAAATCTGTTATGGCAATCATCAGCAATTCTGCACTTAAAACACTTAAAGAACTGAAGAATAATGCTTCTGATAATAATTGACTGGTTTAAATTTCCAGCAAATTTGTACACCATTTCTAAATATACTGCTACAGGTATTTCAAAATAAAAGAAGATAAGTAGTCACCTCTTTTATTGGAATCAAACTGAATGAAAATAAATATAATGGAATAAGATCCAACAACAAACCTAAGCTAACTCCATATAAAACTAAAAAAGAGTACTTTGGAAAACATATAATCAGTTATTCCAAATGAGCATATGATTTGTTTACTATGGACATTTAATATCTATAATAACAGATACGTGGCCTTTTTAGATCAGGATGGAAGACAGCTGATTGATCAAATCTCCCATTTCTAGAATACTTTTGAAAAGAGTTAATGAAAAACCAAATGTAAATGCAAATGAGCACCTAAATTTTGGGATAATTTTAGATTTCCTGGAAGTCATACAGTGGATGAGACTAGACTAATTTAAAAAGCCAACAGTTTAAGATTACTTTAATCAGAGAAGAGCTTATGGAAGAATTGGATCATACAATCAGGAGATAAAAGCACAGTGTGTTTAACAACCAGGGTACCTAACTCATGGTTGGCAATTATTATGGTTATTGTTTTAAAAAATATCTTATCAAGTAAAAATTTTGATCTGGAAGACTTTAAAAAGGTGAGAACGACTCCACTGAATCCAGTGAGTGATGCTGAACAGTGAAGTTGAACAGTATTAGGAAAAAGATAAAAGCTGTAGTGATGAGACACAATGTCTAATAGTCATCTAATAGGAGTTCTAGAAAGAGGCAACAGAAACAAAGAAAGAAGAAATGAAGAATAATCAAAAAGGAGAGAAATTCCTTATTCCTAAGACCTCATAAAAAATTTAATTGTATACAAAGAAATAAAATCTGTCCATTAAAGGTAAGAAAGAAAAGCACAAATAATAATTAACATGTAAAAGAGATTTAATTGTATGATTAATCAAAACATCAAAATCATAATATGTTACCTAATTTTTGCTTATAATGTTAACACATATTACAAGGTTGTTAAAATATAATGCTGGCAAGGTAATAGAAAATGGATAGTCTCATGCAACTTCAGTGGAATGATGATTAATTTAGCAGGAAAATTGTAGACAGCAGTAAAATGTTCATTTGACTGAGCAATTGTCTTTCTAGCATTCGATCTTATGGAAATGCATACATGTACTGGAATATAAAACTGTTAGTTTATGGTACCATTTTGAATAGTGAAAATGAAACAACATAACTATGCAAGAGAGTAAAAAATCATGAATTATGTATCTGTTCAATGAAATATGCTATAAACGCAGCAATACAATGGAATAAGATATAGTAATTCCTTAATATTACATAGACTATCCATGTTATAAAGTGCTATGTAAGAGTATTGTATTGTTTGTTATAATACATATACGAATTGCAAGATTTCCAAGATGTATGAAGTAAGGGTGAAAAGTGCAATGAATTAAAATAAGAGCCCATTTGTACTATATATATATATATATATATATATATATATATATATGAATGCAAATACACAATAAAGATTCACAAGGAGGTTTACTAAACCCTTGTGCAAAGGATCATAGGATTAACAAGCAAGCATGTGTTTGTGTGTGTGTATGTATTTGTGTGTCTGTGTGTGTATAAAAAATGGAGTTAGAAAGATGGCTCTACTTTTTAATCTCATATGCATGTACTATTTGTGTTTTATCTTCATGCATTTATTTTTATAACTGAAAAATATTTTTTCAATGCATCATAGACTACTATTCTTATCTAAAATAAAAGCCTCTTTGTAAATCTTAAAATATGATCATGCTAATTTCTCAAGCTAATCAACCTGACTGTATAAAATTAAGAACAATTAAAGTATGTGGCAACCACTTTTTAATATACATCAAAATCATAATTATATGCATCTATTATATATCCTTTTTGTAATTTTTTTCTTTAATTTAATTTTCATTTTTACTAGATGTTCGCAGTGCGTAATGATCGCATTCATGGTGAGAAGTTGGTACATGTACAGAAGATATCTTAATCTTTTTTACATTTCTTTTCCCTCTCTTCCTGCCACCTCTTTCCATCTCTTGGTCCTTTATCCTTTAAAATAAAACTAGCACAGCCAACTTAAAATAAATCCAAACAAACTCGCAGCAGCTATTCTCCCTGGATAATGTTAGCCCTTGAGGATTGAAAGTCTGACAGATACGGGTACATTTGGGTATGTCTTTGTGTGCTAAATTCTACCTTCCTTTACATAAATGTGAAAGCCAGATTGTTGCCACAATGTCACTTCCACTTGTTGCTCTGAGAAATCAACTCATCTCTGACAGCATCCTATTTTCTCCCACTTTAAACCCATTAGACTTCTTGTTCATGCAGTTAATATTACTCTTTGGCTATAAATAAATTGGACATATCACCCACGAAGTTATTACAGGGAAAAAAAAACCAGCAGCCAGACTTATATCTCATTAAAAGTCAGACTAATTTCACTTGGCCTTTTAAAATACGTGTGTTAGGCAGATAATTTAACTCAGTGGAGTAAGCGCCTGCCTGGCAAGCACAAAGTCATGAGTTCGATCCCCAGTACCAAAAAAATAAAAATAAAATAAAGTAAAATATGTATGCTGAGGAGGAGAAAAACTTGATGCACTGAGGACGAGTAGGTTAGCTAGACAAGAGCAGAGAGAGCTGCATTTCCTGAGTTTTCTGGGAGAGTTCTGGTCTTGGCAAGGCCTTGGTCTCCTTTGACAGCTCAAGAGAAGCAGACTGGTATGAACCAAAGCAACTGCTGATACAGGATGGAGAACAGTGAATAGAACTCCTCCCTCAGAATATCTGCAAGTGAAAATGGGGGAAAAATCATCTACTACTTCCTGTAATTACTTTAATCAATTGAAAATCTGTGAACACCAGTTTCTAGGTGTTTACTTGATTAACAAACTTCCCAGACAAAGGGGTTCTGATGAGTCAACTTCAGTTTACCACTGAAAACAAGCAAAGTCTTTGGTGCCTTAATTAGGCCCCCTCTGTTTGGAATTCCATGTGAGTTTAGTAGAGGCAATTCTAAGAGAGACCTTTCTTGGGAAACTGGTCCTCACCATCAAAGATGGTTGTGGCTTCATCATGGGGAGCTGAGTCTGAAGAGTAAGGAGTGATACACTGGGCTGCTAGAACACCTGTCAACAGCAAGATATTATAATCTTTACTTTGCCACCCAGGGTTTTCCAATTATTGTAGCATAAGATTCTAATTGTTCCTTTTTTATACTATTACTTATTGTAATGGTTGATTATTGTGTCAACTTGAGAAGTTTAGAAGTTTAACTAAGTGATTTGGCAGGGAACCAGGGTCCTTACTTTGTAAACAACCTCATCTTGTGCAAGAGGAGGGCACAGAGAAAGTATGGGTGGGTAACCTGCATACAATATAAGGGAGAAAAAAGAGACTTGCTCTCCTCCCTTTTGCTTTTGTTGCTTTTGCTGTGTTCTGCTGCCTTTAACTGTTACCCCTGTCCCATACCACCCTGCCTTAGAGCCAGCTGATTATGGACTGAAACCTCCACGAACTGTGAGCTAAATAAATCTTCCCTTCCTTAATTTTGGGTGTTGGGAACTTTGTCTCAACAATGAGAGGAAAGTAACTAAGACACTTAGATATTTACACTTGTACCTACATATATATGTATTACATTTAGATCATTATGTATAAATATTCTACTAATATTAGTTAGGAATTTATCAAGTTACTCTCTGTAGATTAGATGGCAGCCCCATTTGATCTGCAGGCTATTTTTATATGGTCTACTAACAATAATTTTTAAGTGCTTAAATCTCTGGAAAACAGGAAACATAAAATGAATAATATTTTATGAACAAGAAAGTAATACAAAATTCAAATTTCAATATTCATGAAGTTTTACTTAGAAGTAATCATGTTCATCTGTTTATGTCTTGTCTACAACTGCTGTCATGTTGTAGCAGTAGAGTTGAATAAGAAACCATATGATCTACAAAACCTAAAATATTTACTATCCAGTATGGTACAGAAAAAGTTTGATAAACCCTGCCTAAGATGTGCAAAGATGCAGAGTAAGTAGAAAAGACTACTGGGTATCTCTAATGAAGAACTATGCATTCTCCCTTGAACCCACCTCCAAGGGAAAGGTCAACTTGTCTCATCTACAACCATCTCAACATCCTTTTGTTCTAAATAAATTTGGGTTTTGTTGAACCTTTTTAACATCCACTCAGTTCCCTTTTAATAATGACTTAAATGAAATCTTTAACACCCTTTTATTTAATTTATTTATTTATTGGTATGGGGGATCGAACTCGTGATCTCATGCTTGCCAGGCAGATGTAACCCTTTTATTTTATAACTGTAGGAGAATTATGTTTTTCCTTTTAAAAAACATTCTTGAACAGAACAAATACACATCAAGGAGTATTACCCTCCCAACCCCCACCTCTTTACATCATGTGAAGGTAGAGCACAAAAAAGTGATCTGTTTATGCTCTGCCCTTTCAATATATGAATGAAAGACAAGGCCTAGAAAAGGTGCCCTTAAGCAACACAATAATTTGTGAAATGCCAGGTGTTCATACAAGGTTTTCTTTTGGGAAGACTTTTAAAACTGAAACAAAAGGCACATTCAAGTGTAAAGGACATTCATTTAAACCAGGAAGGGCAGGTCGCACAACTTTCTTTCTTCTTTTTTTAAAAGAAGAGCACCGTGCCCGCAAGGAAGCTATGGGACAATGCAAGCGAGCAGGTCGGGTCCATATAGCGGTGTCTCCTAGACGATCAAAACAGGTGACCCGGAAGAAGAGCTGCGTATCCTGCCAGGTTTTAATGCTGATTAATCCAGTTCCTTTTGAAGAAGTTGCTTTCTTGAATTCTTACTGTTGTTTTACTAAAGTCATAATTAATGATAGTTTTCTTTGTTCTATTTGACTGAATTCCTGTTTTCCATTTGACAGTAATCTTGTAACCGGAATTTGCCCAAAATTTATGAGTGACACCAACTATTTCCAAAATATTAGGGTATTTATTCTTCACTTCTGAAGCAAAGAAAATACATGTGTCTGTACACATATGCATATATGTATGGGGTGTGTGTGCGGGAATTTAAAGTAAGTTCAGAATGAAAATCAAGAAAAAACTTCAAAGACTGTTTTCAACAGTGATCATACTTTTGTAATATATATAGAAAACAAGTACGAGATAATTGCTTTGGCAGAGTCACCATTAATTAGAAGGCAGGAATTCTATAAATGTGAATCATTTCTCTTCAGATTTAAGTCTCCCTGGTGGCAATATGGACTGATTGCTCTCAGGTGGCTGCAAATTTTGTGAGGGATGGAAATGCTTTAAAACTGGACTGTGGGACTGTGACACAATTCTGCACATTAACTAAAAATCAAAGAATTGCATACTGACCTAATATTTATGAAACATGAATTACTAGGCCTCAACAAAAACCATCTAAATCAGTTAAAATTAAATACCATATTTATTTTATAGCACAAATTTGAACAGCTTCTAAATTCATTTCCCCAAATCTAAACAACATATAACAAAGTTTTGTACACTTTAAATGCCATTAAACCATAAAGAAGGTGGTGGTCCCAACTCCAGCAACTCGCTTTCATAAAGAACTTCAAGTCACTGTCCATGTCTAGATTTGTAATTCTCCTGTTTGTTCAGCAATAACCTAGTCTTTCCACAGATACCCTCAAAATTCACTCCACAGTCAAATGTTTTAAAGATTTATGATATACCCTAATTTTGACAAGTCTCACATTGGTACAATTTTACTTTACTCAACACCATACTGTTCTTCAATAAATTATCATTACCACCGAAAAAGTTACAGAGAATGACAGATTCTTTTATTCAGCAAGTTTTATTAAACAATTTAAGTTTTTTAAATTTTTTAATATATTTTATTTTTTATATTTTTATATTTTATTTTTTATTTTTATCGAACAATTAAGTTTTATTAAACATTATCAGTTTCAAAAAATTTGACAGTTTCAAAAAATTAAGTTTCAAATTTTCATTAATTTAAAAAAAAATAGAACCTGTTGCATATACAGTTGAAGTACTTACATATACAAATTCCACCTTCCTCAATCCTCAAGCTGTACTCACTGTCCTAAATCAGTGTTTACCACTTCCTTGTCTATTTTTACACCATTACCAGTTTATAGTTCATAAATACTACACAGTGTTTCCTATATTTTTAAAACTTTATAAAAGCAATGACATAGTTGCCTTTTTTTCTATCAAAATTATGTTTCCAAGATTCTTCCAAATTATTGGGGGTTAGTACTGCATTATATATTTAGATCCAGAATTTACTTTACTCAATTTACAGTAAAATCTGCTGTAAGAAAGTACAATAACACAAACATTCTGAACATATCTCTTTGTGTACCTTTGGTGTATTATCTTCTAAAATTTGTTTCTAAAAGCAGAATTTCTAAAAATTCTATAAGAAAATATGCTTATGTTTCTGGTTTACCACAAATTGCTAAATTGCTTTCCCTAAATGACTCTTTTTATTCATACTAACATAAGGATATTTAAAGCCTGTTTAAATTCTTGCCAATACATGCTGTGTTCAGATTTTTACAGAGTATACAGATCATACTAAAGTGAAATGTTTCAATTTACATTTCCTGGATTACCAGTGAGATTGAGCATCTTTTCGTTTTGTTTTTTGTTTTGTTTTTTTTTTCTTGTTGACTTACTTGAGAGGCATCTCCTCTGGGATCTGCTTTCACACATTTCTCATTTAGACTAACGAAAGGAGATCTTTTAAAATTCTGTTTGCAATATTTTTAGCTCAGTGTGTGACAAACTTTTATTTCCTATCTGTAGTTTACAACTCAGTTGTGCTTATGGCAAGTTTTGTTATGGTCACTAAACAATTTTGAAGTCATCATTTAATAGTTGAGTTTTCTTTACAGTTTGTGCCATTTTATGTCTCTTAAAAAATGATTCCCTTTCCCTTGATCCTAACATATTCTTTCGTATTTTTTAAAGTTGATTTTTTTTATTCATCTTTCATTTATTTTCTAAAATAATACTAGGGATTGAATCCACCCCATCAATGCACAACAGCAAGCACTCTACCATGGAGCTATATTCCCAAATTTTTTCTTCATGCTGCAACTACCCTGGTACCTGGGATGGATTACAGTATGTGTCACTCTGCCCAGCTTCATTTATTCAGTTAAGTCTTAATTCTCTGAGAATAACTAGCTAATCCTTTCCAACCCATTTGAAATGTCAACTCTATCTTATATAGGTTTTTGCAAATATCCAGTTCTGTTTCTTTCTTAGCTCTGTATTGTTTTATTGGTCATTTGCCTAGGCCTGCACAATACTTTTTTTACTCATCATAATCTAACAAATGATAAATGTTGACAGTAAAGTAGGTCTCTATACCCCATTACTCTTCAACGTTGTTTTCAGTGTGTTTTTTTGTTCTAATGAAATTTGCATTCTCCAGGGCTTCCTACATAAACAGTCCTACCATCTGCAAATAAAGACATTACTTTCTTTTCTTTTTTAATTTGTGCATCTCATTTCCTTTTTTATTATCATACTGCTTTGGCTAAAACTTCCAGGACAATATTAAATAGAACAGATAATAGCAGGATTCTTGACTGGCTCCAAATTTTAATACAAATGCTTTATTCCAAAATAAACAGAATACATTAGCTGCAAGTTTTTAGATAAACATCTTTAATCAGGTTAAGAAAGTTTCACAATGACGGAACATTAAAAACTATTTAAATTTTTTTCTGCAACTACGACTATCCATTACTATATAGTTTTGCTGAGTAACAAGATGTTTCAACACTTAGTGACCTGAAACAACAATTTCTTTTTCTCATGACTCCATGTGTTTGCTGAGCAGGTCCACTCTTTATTTGAGGTCTCTCATGAAGTCTGATTGATTCTAGGCTTTGGTGAGGAGGCTGAGCCTTTTTCCCTTTTGCATGTTCATGGTGAAGGAGGTTAGCCTACGTTCCTTGCCATGATTCCATTGAGGTCCTAACAGCAAGAAAGGGGAAAGCTTGATTCACGACCACCTTTAAGCATCTTCTTTCATTACATTTGCTAACGGCCCATTCATCTAAGTAAGTCATACCTCTGAGGCCCAATTCAAGGGATTAAAAAAGCAGATTCACCTTTTGATGGAAAGAGTAGCAAAGAACACCTGGCTATTCTTTGTCATTCATCCCTTCTTATTATTGTACCATGTTCCATTAAATGGTTTTTTTGATGTGGAATCATATTTTCCCTGTAATCCAAACACCTAGAAATTTGGTCATTCTGTATAAAAATGTCACATGGAAGACAATGAATTCACTTTGCTAATATTATACATAATATGTTTGCATATTAAAAATGTGTTGGTCTCTAATTTTCTTTTCTACTATCTTTGTCCAGTTTTTTTTTGTTTTGTTTTGTTTTGTACCAGAGATTGAACTCACAGCCTAGCACCTGCCAGGCAGGCCTTTGCACCACTGAGCTAAATCCCCGGCTGTTTGTCCAGTTTTATGGCAAGTTTTCTAGAGTAAGGAGGTTTCACCATTTCTCCTTTGGCTAAAACAGTTTTCCCAAATTAGGATTTATCAGTCCCTTAAAGATAGAATAAACAAAATGTATTTACATACAATGGAGTAATACTCTGCCATAAAGAAAGATAAACTTGAGTCATTTGTTGGAAAATGGATGCACCTCAAGACCATAATGTTAAGCAACATAAAACAAACACACAAGCTTAAATATCTCTTATATGAAAAACCCAAATTATGAAGAGCAAAATAAAAGTTAGGTAATAGGAAGTAGAGAAACAGATCTTTCTCAAAGGGGAAAAAAAAATCATCAGATGGTGAGAGGAGGAATGGAGGGATGGAAAAGGGGAATTAAGATGCGTCATGTAGGATGTAAGGGCAACCTGGCTGCGACATCTGTCATGCCATTGATTGCCAGGGTTGATTCAGCTGATCTGGCTGGCTAGGTGAGTGTCCCCTTCCCTCTCAATGTTCCACATGCGTTCCTCCAGAGGCTGCATGCTCAAGGACTGCCAACCCCTATAGAGAAGGACCAGTCCTTAGTCGAGGGTACACGGGTAGCTGTGCTCCCCTGCTAGAACCTCCAAACAAGTTTTCAAGATGAGTTATGTACATGAATCAACTCCACGTGTGGAAGATAAACAGTATGTATTACAAACATGTACAAAATAAAAAAGAAAGGGATCAAGAGATGGATAAGATGGATGGAGAGGACAGGAAAGGGTTTTGAAAAAAAAAGGAAATTAAGACGTATTATGTACATGTGTCAGCTTCCTATAAGGAAAGTAAACATTATGTACCACAAACACATGCAATAAAAAATTAATAATTCTAATAATCTAAAACACTCATAGTGTTTCTATCTAGGTAAGACTGAACAGTGAGAAGAGAATATGTATATTTTTGAGATGATCGATTTTTAAATTTCATTTGTGTCTCTGTTTTTCTATTTTTTGTCACCTTCGGGAACATAATGTCACAGACATCCATCCATTACTTACAAGTTTTACACTGTTTAAATTTCTTCATGGCAAACATGGAGTCAAAGGGAACACAGTAGAAAGCTGAAGGGCAAGGAATAGATTTGACAGCAAAGATAGCAAAGAGGCACAAAATCTTTCTGGGTTCAATTTTTGTATTAAAGTATACCTTTCAAAAACTTATTTTCTGAGATTTACTTGGCAAAAATTCAGTGATAGTATGTTTTTCTATAAAAGTAGATTTCTATAAATAAATTCATGATGATGGAAAGATTTCTAACATCGTAAAGATATTAATCCTCTCTATATTAGTCTATGTTTGTTAAAATAACATTCAGGTCATCCTAAAAATTGCATGGTGTTTTACATTAGTATGTCATATTTCTGTCTTGATCCAACTAAAACAATTTAATTTCTATTTTATTCCATTTCTTCTAACCAACACTTTTTCCTGCAATCATTCTATGAAATTAAATACAGAAGTCACATATCATTAGAAATGTTAAATTGAATACATATTTTAGATCACCTAAAAGTATGTCGTCACAGAACATTTTGCAAAGCATACATCCTCATCACCTGTTAAACAGTCTTTTGGCAGAGGGGATGTAAAGGTAAAATGAAACAAACCAACCAACCAGCAAACGTGTTGGTACCAACAGACTTTGTAAATATAATGGAGCAGATTTTAAAACTTTGATAGTAGTTGTGGATGTTTAAAGTCTACAAGGTGGAAGACAGAGGAACCTGTTCAAAATGAGACTACGTTTAGAAAGGTCAAACTTAATGAAACTGGTAATTGTTTATTTTTGTAATAACATCAGTAAATGCTAATTTCAAAAAGCTCAATATTTTGGGGGGGGTTGGTTGACTGGGAATCGAATTCATGACCTTGCGCTTGCTAGACAAAGTTCAATATTCTTAAGGTCAAAGCTAATCTTCAATTTTGACAGCTTTTTGTTTATTCAGTGATGTATATCAGACAGTTCAATGGTAGCTTTCATGATTGTTTTGGTAAAGAGCATGCCTCTGGGAATATTTGAAATACGTTGAGATTCTTTTAGATTTGATTGGAGCAGCCTGCCTTGGCTCTGTGAGCAAGTGCAGTGTGAGCAGAGCTTTCATGAAGCTCTGAAAGTAGATGGAGGACAGGAATAGTCAACTTTACAATATTTTATTCTATGCTATCCTAACATATTTCTCCAAACCTTTAAGTAGACAACATTGATTTTGAAGAACAACCATGATTACAACATTTAAATATTTTGAAGGTTCAATATTGAGTAGTTGGTACAAATTTAAGAAAATTTCATGGTAAAAACTCTATCTGATTTGTCTATGGAGCCTCATTCTGGCCATATTTAAAATTATCAATCAGAAAAGCAGTTTCCATGTTGAGTGGCATTAAATAATTGTTCTTTTAGCAGGATGTCTATTGCTTGAAACCTTTTCTCTTCCTACTTCTTGACTCCAATGCAAAACTACTATGAGTGCCATTTTCATGTTTATCCATCCTTGTGGTCTTTTTTACTGTAATTAGAGTTGAGAATAATATGAGTCGACACAGACTTCTCTTTTACCTAAAACTTTAGTATCTGAACAAGCATTAATGTCCTTATTTGCCCAAGGCTTTGCTTAAATAATAATATCTAATATTTTTCTTTTTCTGATACTGATAGAATGGTTTTCTTATTATTGTTAATCCTATATTACTCTCTTAAAATCTAATGATCTTATTGAAAAATATTTAATTTTTTAGTCTTACTAAATTTTTTTTTTTTTTTTTTTTTTTTTTTTGCGGCACCGGGGATTGAACTCACAACCCTGTGCCTGCCAGGGCAGGCGCTTAAGCCACTGAGCCAAACTCCCAGCCCTGGTTTTTTTGAGGCAGGGTCGCACTATGTAGCTCAGGCCGGCCTTGCGCTCGCGTTGTAGCCCGAGCCGGCCTCGAACTCACAACGCTCCGCCTACCTCAGCCTCCCGAGTGCTGGGATTAAAGGCGTGCGCCACCACGCCCGGCTAGTCTTACTAAATTTGTTGATAAAATATTCATAAATCTTCCAAAGACCTGAGATGAATGAAGTATGATGTTTTTTCTTTTAAATAAATGTATACCAGAAGTATTTGGCATACATTGTATCTTGGAGTAAATTTCATCTTGGAGAACAAGAGCCCCAAGAAAAGTAAGCAGTAAAGCTTAGTGAAAAGGTTTTTTCTATACTTAGTAATTGAAGAAGATTACTATAGATTATTGATTATGTGAAATATATAACCAACAGTTGTTCCTCTGAATTCCATCCTTAATCAGGTTTGCTATAAAAAATAAAATTGGATGATAACTGATATTTTTAAAGTTGACATTAAGCCCCACAATACTAAAATAGATACTAGATGACCAAAAAAGATTAAGTTATCATTATCAAGCTTTAGAGTTAAATAAAATATTTTGTCCCTATTATTAAAAATGGATAAGTTATATGGTATTTGATGAACACTACACTATAGATACATGCATTTGACAAAACTGGAGAGAAACAAATAATAAACATCTCAGCCCAAGAAAAAATCAGAGCAACAGAGCCAACAATTTACAAGAAGTAAATTCTTTATAAAAACTAAACATTTGGGGCAAAATAATCTCCCAGAGAAGTGAAAAACATTTAAAAATATATTCTTAGGCTGAAGCAGGAGAATCACTAGTTTGAGCTCAGGTTTGACAAGTAATGAGAACTTGTCTAAAAATAAAAATAATTTTAAAACTCTGGGGATGTAGCTTACTAGAAAAGTCTGTGGTTCAACCCTCAATATTAGAAAAAAAGTATTCTTTCTCAACAGTGGTTCTCAGGTTCATCCTCATCTTCCTAGTTCAAATTTACCTATCTGGTTTGGATCTATTGATGCCATAAACACTATACCTACCTGATTTCTTTGCTTCTAGTGTCATACTTCTCTTAACCCATGTAAACTCCATTGCTAGAGCGAGCATATTAAAGCAAATCTTTGATTTTTCCAGCCAAACACTTTGTAAAAGCTCTCTATTGTCTACTCAGTAATGTGCTGCCACATTACCTGGCATAGGAGACCTCCAGCACAAATCCAAATTTTCATTCCACAGTTCCTGGAATTTGCCCCCGTCCTGTTTGGTTTAAGGAAGTCTAGTCTAATAAGACCCACTGGAGGACCACACTGTTTTGCTACTTAATAAATTCTACTTAGAATTCAAGTCTTGGCCTAAATGATTCTCTCTTTCCTCCTGTTCTCCTTACATACCAGCCTTCTCATTTGTCCACTCATAGTCCTTGAGGCTAGTTTTTGTATTACCTTTCTATTCTACACTGTTTCCTCTTCACATCGGTCTCATTGATCTTTTTTTTTTTTTTTATTTTTTCCGGCACCAGGGCTTGAACTCACAACCTCGCTCCTGGCAGACAGGCACTTAAGTCACTGAGCCAAACTCTCAGCCCTGGCTTTTGGAGGCAGGGTCTCACTATGTAGCTCAGGTCGGTCTTGAGCTGGCATTGTAGCCCAAGCCGGCCTCGAACTCACAACGCTCCTCCTACCTCAGCCTCCCGAGTGCTGGGATTAAAGGCGTGCGCCACCACGCCCGGCAGTCTCATTGATCTTATTATAGTATGAGTATCTTGAATACAGGTAAGATTCATTCTTTTGTTCTAATAGCTCTTTGAACGATGTGGAGCTCAGTGATTTGCAAAAGTGGTTAAACTGATGATTGAAGTACTGAGTCTGAGACTGAATTTTAGGAGACTTAAAGAGCACACCAACTCTTCATTTTCTATTCACAGATTTTTAAAAGAACCCTTTAAATGACCACAGATTTCTGTTCTCCAAAGATAGAACAATGAAAAAAAAAACTCTATCTACAAAATGTAATGTAAATCAATGAATTAATTTCTTTCAAAGAAGTGTCAATTTTAAATCTTATTAATAATCAACTGCATCCAATTATTCCACTTACTTTCCTTGATATTCAGAGTTACGTATACTAATTTTGATAAATGAACAAAGAAAGGAGCAGGCAATATACTAAGCAAACATTCCCCTGACTTTAGTATTTAGAAGAAAAAAGCGAAGCAAAACATCACCTTTAATATATAATGACATGTTCAAATTCAGTAGCTTGAAGTGTGGCAAAAACTGAATTAACTATGTCAGAAGATGAATGACTTTCCATTAACTGAATTTTAAAATAATGTTAAGATTATATTAATTATGAAGTTTTTTCATTTTAATTTTCTATAAACAGAAGAGGTTAAGTCAATTTTACATGCTTTAAAGAATTTTTAAGTAGGCTGCTGCACTGACACACAAATAATTAGAATAATAATAATGAATTTACTTTTAAAAATGACTTTCTTCTATACAACAGCAGATCTCTTCTCTCTCTTTTCTGCTCTTGTTCTCTTTGTATATGTAGATAAATAATATGCATTTATGTAAACATACATGTATTTATATACATGAGTATTTAATAAAGTGTATTTAAAAGATTAACATTATACATTGAGATATTTGTCTATAAGCTGAACCTCAGAAAGGTTCCACCAAACATGCTATCCATTAAACATGAATTAAAAGATAATACGAGTTGATTTCCATTTATACTAACCAAGACATGTCACAGATATATAAGTTTACAACTTTTCCTCACTGGTTCTGAATTCCTTAGTTGCAAATTTGTCTAGTCATTAAAATTTATTTGTAACCACAAAATCAATATTTGTGGAGACTGTGTGGCTATTTGAGAACATGCACAGAGCACTGGTTTTATGAGTCACTTGACATGTTTCTACCTGGTTGAACAAAGTCCTGTTCTGCCTTCCCCTTTCAGCTCTCTCTGCAAACAGGTGTGCTTCTTGTGGTCTATGTAGTACTGTGTTTTTCATATTTTCATGCTTTTTGTTGGTAATTTTGCTGTTTCAGTTGGCTCTCAAATATAGTGCTAAAATACTGTCCACTAGTCCTAAGCACAAAACTGCAAGTGCCTTCAGGAGAAAATACATGCATTCAATAAGCTTTTTTCAAATGTGAGTTACAGGTTTTAACTTCAATGTTAATGAGTCAGCCAGAAATATTAAAGTAGCTTTAACTAAAAATGCACATAAAACAAGGTTATATATAGATCTGCTAGTAAAACGTGTTAGGAGATAAGCTCACAGGAACCTAACCCTTTATCTCTCCTAGGAGAAATGGTTCAATATACACTAATCTAGTGTTCATAAAATTTTGTTGAATATTACTTAGGCAAATGAAAATCCGCTGTGTATCAGACGCATGTACTTCTGCTCAAAATTAGTGTATCACCATCAATTGAGAAAATTTATGTAAAAGGGAGAACATTTTTCTATTAATTTCTCTTTTAACTTTAAAAATAGAATGCTGTCCTAAGATAGGAAGGAATTTGTTTGCCACATTCAAAATCACTACCTACTGCAATCTCATAGTATTTTCAGGTCTTTCCAACACTTTTCATCCCTGTAATGTTCTTTTTTAAGCTAGAAAAGTCTTTGTAGTATCAGAATAGTCTCCAGATACTTGTAAAATCCCATGCCAGGTAGCTGGGTATCTTTGGTAGAGTATGTGCACAGTACAGGAAATTCCTCCAACCCAAACAACTCCTTGAAATTATGTTCTAGAGTTTTGTCAAGACAAATGAGATTGCTTTCATCTATCATTTATGAAAAACTTTCTCTGTTAATCAATGGCATAATAAAAAAATGTCTTAAAAATTTATCATGATTTAAATTACTTATCATAACTAAGCAGTTTAATTAAGTCATTAATCAAATGACCTCTTCTGTTCATAACTTGCTTCATATCACATTTTCTTTCCTCATCTACAGTCTTGCTCACCTCTGTATTAGATGTGCTATTGCTAGTTTGATCTCATTATTTGAGACTTAGTTTAAAGGTCACTTTGCTCGAACCACTTTTTCTAGTCATCATGTGTAAAGAAAAACTGTCACTTCAGTCATGCTCCAGGTCTCTTTCTTTTTCTTAACACCAGTTATTGTTTGCTGGACTGATTTCACTCATGTATTTCCAATCTCCGTTTGTTACTACTCACCTTTGGAATAAAAGCTTCAGGAAGTCCAAGCTTTGCTTTGAGTTATTCACAGCTATATTCCTGATATTTAGAATAGTGTGAAAGCTGTAGGATGCATTCAATAAGCATCCTGTAGGATGAATTCAATAATTCATTGATCTGACCTAGTACCAAGTAAATAAATACCTGAATGTGCAAAAAATAAATAGCATCGCCACTCTAAAGAAAATTTATAGTGCTTCATCATGGCAAGTTACACATGTTATAAAGTAGAACAAAATGCTATATGGAGTGAAGAAAAGATGGGATACACTTGTGGGCTTAAGTGCTCAGGGAAAGTATCTTTTAAGACCAGAAGCTTCATCCATTTTCATACCCTGGCCTCACAGGAATGTTGCAGGATGAATTTCTGGAAACATTAGAAAGAAAACTCACTGTACTGCCAAGAAGTGACTTTCCACATAGACAAGAGGTCTAGGCCATATGGGGCACATTTGATATCCATTGTTCATTAGTTTTAGATATTGGAACCTAGGTAACTGAAACTCAACCTGAATCCAAGAATAATAACTCAGTGTGGCATTTTTCATTTGTCAGGATTAAATATTTTTAAAGGATCCTATATGCCTTTACTTCAGGGATGAATAATAAAAATTACTTTTGCTACAGAGAGATAAAAAGATTCAAACCAGAGAACTCGGAGTCCAGTGGGACCTACATAATGCTCAGGATAGCCTTTATGCTCAGCCAGGAATCAAGGTGAGAAACTAACTTTAAAAAAATACATAGATGGTGATGGGGATGTGGCTCAGTGGCACAGCACCTGCCTAGCAAGTGTGAGGTCGTGAGTTTGATTCCCCGTACCAAAAAGACAAAAAAATAAATAAAATAGAATGATCTTTTAGGGGGATGTCTATAGAGGTAGACACTGTTTATTGTGAGAAATCTGGGAGAGGCCAAAACATATTTTAAATTTTATAGGTCTTCTATTTTCTATTGCGTCCTCCTTATGTTTTGATTTTTCTTCTTTTGCATAACCTCAACTCTACGTCTACAAAATAATGATCATTTAAGAAAACACTAACAAGTTGGCATTATAGTTAGTTGTCCAAGCAAATCTCACAACTGTAAGCTGTTTATCATTTTTAAGGTCATCTTTCATGGAATAAAAGTGTATGTAGAAAAGAAAATAATCTGAAAGTCAAATATTCCAGTATTTTTCCAATTTTATCTATTGTTCTATGGAATGAACATGACAGTGTGTAGAAATCATGTGTTCTAGCTCTCTGTGCCTACCTAAGCCTATCTTTGAATAAGAAGTTGAATTAAAGACTTGCTGGGAAAAAGGCATACTGAATTTACTCAGTGATAAGCCATTAAAGACAAGAGGCATACAAATATTCCACCAAAAACTCAGCTGCACACATTTTTCCGAGAAAATTCTAATAAGAGGCAATGTTTACAGAAAGTCGTGATATCATAATTTGCATTTTTAACATTTTAGGTAGTATTATTCCTAAACAAGCTAATATACCTAAATTGATGCTGAACTCTCATACATCTGCTGAAAATTCAGTAGTTGAAGAAAATATTTAACATAACATCTGAGTACCATTTGAGAACTTGGACTTGAATTCAAAAGTAAATATAAATAACTCACAGATTTATTTTTCCCACTGAAATGTCATAGAGTATTCTGAGAATACTCAGTTTGCACTCAGCCTTTACACTTAATTGGATAAATATATGATCAATAAAGGAATCAAGATGACAAACTAAATTTCACTGTATACGCCGTGGAAAGTTATTTGACAGGATTTCCCGGAGAAATACACTACAATGTGTATAATGATTAGTCTTTATGTACTTTATAGAGTTTACAGAAAATGCAACCACACAGCAACACCTGAACTATTCAGTCACATAAAGTATAACCCTGCCATTTTATGCACCAATCCGAAATAAAAGAATGAGCATGAAAAAGTATCACCAATAAAATTACAAAAGAATTATTATGCATGCTTCAATAAATGACTTCTTAGAGTAATGTGTAAATGTGAACAGTGTATTTCTAATTTACAATGCACAGACCAAGATATTATCAAAAGTTTGGACTCCATAAATATTTGTCCCTGTAAGATAAGGAGAGATAATTCCCTTTAAAACTGGTGGTATTCCACCAGTGAAGAGGTCAATTAACCGTTTAGAAGAAACAAAACAAAAAAACTTCACCATGTCTAATTGGCCAAGAACTCTACATTATAAAATACAAAATTGTTAATATCTAATTCAAAGAAGCACTTTTCTTTTTTTCATTTATAGCAATTTTTATTAAGAGAAGCACAATTATAGATGAACTCAAATATCCCATTCCCTAAAGAAAACAGGCATACATTTTTTACTATACAGAAATAAAATAATTTGAATTATATGGATATCTCCATTACAATACTCTCCTGATTTTAATTTTGACAATAACATCTCCTATGCTAGACTTCACTTCTTTGAAAAAAGTTAATATTTTGAGGGACATGTTTTAAGACACAACAGGGAAACATACTTACTAAAAACATGAAAATTCAGCTTGAATTTAGTTAATATTGGGACATAAAAGCGAATATTCCTTCAAAATCTGGAGATTCAAAGTAGAGCTCTTAGCATGAATCATGGGCAATTTACTAGCTTGTTTTACCCTACCCTAAATAGTTTTCCATTTCCCTAAGAATATTGATATTGGTGAATTTAGTAAGACAGTGGTATCATCACTTAATAATGCTTGTCAAATCCTCTGGAAGAATTCCTAGTGTTATTTTTGAGGAGATCACCGTATTTGTGTTTTGAAGATTTATTCAGCTAAAATGTGCCAAAAATAATTAAGTCATTGAAATTCCTAAAAAGACAGTTGCCTTCCAGGGCCTGAAACAAATACCAAATATCAGATGTCAAAACACCATTGAACAAAAAGAAGAAGCTTATAAAGGGCCTCAAAGTGAGCTACAGAAAAAGTTAGGGGAGCACATAATACCTGCCACAAGGGTTCTACTTCTAATCCTTACCTTTATCTTTTAGTCACAGAAGGGAGAGATGAGAAAAAGAGGAGCTATGGGGGTGGTGCCTGAGAGGCTGAGATGGTGCGGTGACGGGAAAGTGTCACAATGGCTGACAGGAGGGGGAAAAAGTGTAAATCCTGTCAACATCACTGCACACCGGGGACATGTTTAGAGAAATTTGTTGCTAGGTGATTCTATTGCTATGTGTACATTATAGGGTATAGTACGTGGTATAGCTTACTACATGGCCAGGATGTATCATATAGCATATTGCTCTAAGCTAGAAATCTTGAGCAAATGTGTATAACCTGCAGGCCACAGGTTGTACACACCTATTTGTGTGGGCTGCATATAAAATACATAATGTAGCTAATGAGCATAAGTAATAAAATTTCCTTTTTAAATACTTTCATATTTTATACTACATAGAATATGTTTTTTTTAAATCTTTCAATGATTCTTTCAGTTTACCTAACTTAAATGAAATTTTCTTTTAAATATGATAAAGCACATCTTCAGAAATAAGTAGCTAAACAATTAGCAGGAGACTGAATTAGAGGAATTAAAAGATACACAGAAAGTCTTTTATGTAGGAATATAGCTCAAAAGTAGAACATGTGCTAAGCATGTTCAAGGCCCTAAGTTTAATTTCTAAACAACCCCTTCAAAAAATGGACTTATCATACAATCAAGAAGATTGATGGGTGAGGAGTACTTTCTACAACCACAAAAGAGCTCAGACCTAAGTCTGACTTACGATTCTTATTTTTTCAGATGGGAAAAAATTATTTAACTTCCCCATACATTAATTTCTTCACTTGCAAAATGGAAATGAGGATAACACATTATAAAATTGTTGCATGAATTAAATTAGGTTATGCATAAAACATGTTCAGCAGAGAGATTGGTATTTCTAAGTATGATTATTACAAAGATAATCTAGGTACTAAGAGGTTCCACAACTTACAATAATTTGCTATTTTTTTAACTTGCTCAGCTAAGGAAGGTGTCAAAGAATTCCTATGTCTGCTAAATAAGAGATATCAGAAAAAAACTCATATTTTTACTTAGAGAATCCAGAAGGCTTTCTCCCTCTCTGCTGCATGCCTCAGATGGAGCATTGGTGTACCCAGATGGCATTACCCTATTGTCACACTCAGCGCAAGCAATGTCAAGTTCTTACATATGTACAAGTAGAGTGAAGATTCTTGACAACTGAATGAGCAGGAAAAAAAACTCACTCAACCCACATGAACTTAGTAAAACTATGCGTAAGTTATTTTTCTGGTATTCAAAACCAAACTCAGCTTCTCACTTTATAGGCCACCTGGAGTCATGTCTTACGTTGAATTAATGGGGTAA
The DNA here is from genome assembly GCA_004363535.1 of Dasyprocta punctata. Classification (NCBI taxonomy): domain Eukaryota; kingdom Metazoa; phylum Chordata; class Mammalia; order Rodentia; family Dasyproctidae; genus Dasyprocta; species Dasyprocta punctata. Next base: position 27,570 of record RJWM01006727.1, read on the forward strand.
TTCTTATTTTATCTGTAAATTCAGCAGAATCAGTAATTAGTGTGTTTCCTTGCTCCCCTCAAAAAAATGTCACAGGCACTAATTTAAAAATACACATTAAGTCACTTAAGTTAACCCAGTAATCAGAGAAGCAGAGCTGTCATTCATCACATCTTACTCCTGATAGGTTCATTTATTTATAGACTCAAGCTGAGTATCTAGTTGAATATTAAAGAAGAATTTAAGAAAAAGGATATATCACTACCTTTGCATCAACCTTCAATACATGACAAATTGAAAAATAGATTGCAGGCAAAGATCATTGATTTTTTTCCAGAAATTTAGATTTTACCCCTCTACCCACTGAGAAATAGATATATAGAAATCAAAGAATAAAAGGAAAAATATAAGCTATATTCTCCAAGGTACCGAATTTAATCTAGAAAACAGTAAGCCAGGAAGGAAATTTCTCGGAAAGTAAAAAACAAAATAATCTCGATTTTTTAAAAATGTGTTTATTTATATGATTAAATGTTCCATGGAGGATGTCAGGTTGGAGCACATAAATAGGGATCTTGCCAGGTATGGTGGTGCACACCTATAATCCCAGCACTCAGGATGCTGAGGCAGGAGGATCGCTGCGAATCTGAGGCCAGCCTGGGCTCCATAGCAAGACTCTCTCTTAAAAAACAAACAAAACATAGCGATCTCACGTGGGAACACATCTAATTCCTTCTCAAAATTGTAGGGCTCTACAACTGAAAACTAAGTGAGATAACATGTATGTTTTTGAAATAAGTGTATAATTTCATTAATAATAAGATTTGTGTTGACATTCTTTGAAAAAAAATAAATGGTATATACATGGTCTCATTCATCAGAAGAATACTGATCCTTGATAGGCTCTATAAGATCCACTTACCTAGACCTATCCATTTATTGAAGGACGATTATATGGTAGCACAGTAGGCATAAATTATCATACTGACTGTGCCCTGAAAAGAACATGAAGGTCTTAAAACACTAGGATCTAACACTACCCCATTCCCCATTCCAATGGCAGGAGAGTGTCTCCACAGAACATTTCCTATGGATTCAGTGTAACAGACTCACAAGAGAATGAGCATGCAGTTGGCTAAGTTTCTGATCAAGAAAGGTGCCCTGTCGAGGTAAAGTGAAGCTGTAGGTATAACCCTGAATACGCTGAGGAAATAGAAAAAGTTGTAAGTTAGAGATGAATGCTGTCATCCAAGAGAGGGAACAACAGGTGACAAACAGCACAGGTGCGTGTGACTGTGTATGATTGTATGTGTCCCCACATGCGCACACATGTAGGGGAAAGTTTTAAGCACCTAAGCACATGTCCCTGAATAGGACCACCTTCACCAGGACCCCAAAACACATGGTATATTTCAAATACATAGCAATCAGATGACACAGTAACCAACTGATCAGAGCTGATCAATCGGCGTGACTTCTACCAGTTTTAGGAAAGCAGTACATATTACTCAAATATCAACTTTGCTCCCAATGTCAATATCAGCTACAGTACTTCTCTACCAAGCACTTTTCTGCTCCGTATCTTTTCTACCCTCCTCCAGATTCAGCCTACATGAGCCTGAAGCCTAATGAATGGGCTATACAATTCCTAAGTAAGGGACATTTCGCTGCAAGCTATTAGGTCACAGTGGGCCTCTACTGCGAGAGCCAAAAAGCTATTATTTCAACTGAAGATGGAAATCATGATTTATATTATATTATATTATATTATATTATATTATATTGCATTATGTTACATTCAACAGAAGATGGATCATAGCTCAACTCAGGTTTCTTCTTTTTTCTCTCTTTCTTTCTTTTTTTTTTTTGAGAACTATAGAAATTAAAAGATCATTTCATTATCTAACTTTGATCAAAAAATGTTATGGAATTTGACGTAGATTTCATCCAAGTAGAAGGAAAGGACCAGTTCCGTAAAATGGGATTAGATCACTTCTCGGCCTTTTGGCTAAGATCAAGTGTAGTTATCTGTTCTTATTGGTTTAATATGTGATACGTCTTCTATCCGAGGACAGTATATTGAATGGAGTTTTAGAGCTGGGAGCTCCACCCACTCTGCGCATCGACCTGGTATTGCAACCTCCAGGAACCATGCACCCCCCGACCCCGAAGAAACAATAAAAAGAAAAAAAAAAAAAAAACATTGGAGATAGAACAGGCGGTTTGGCCAGGAGGTTCAGGGGAGCTCACGCAGTGAAGCAGCTACAGTTATATAATGCTTAGGTGACAGATCGGATGTCTTCCAATTTCTTTTCAGCCACAGAACTCATTCTTCAAAGGAAAGATGATGCAAAACCCAATGTGTAAAATAGATTGTCTCAGAGTTACTGTAGTGGGGGGAAAGATAAAAAGCATCAGGAAGCAGAAGTGTACGCTAGACCCTAAGGGTACTGAAGGAAAGGACTTCAATGGGTAAGACTCTGTATTCATAATTATGTATTAATTGTTTTTCTCATTTATGAAATGAGAATTCAAATAGCTCCACAAGTCTTTCTGAGGAAACTTGTTAATGAGCCACCACCTTTAAACACATCCCCAAAACTGCTAGTTATCTTTCATATTTGAAAATGATTATATGACTGAGATGAACCTTCATGTGAACCTACAATTATCTACAATAATTAGAATGAAAAACTGTTAGAATTCAGATACAGTAAATAGAATGTCTTTTAACTTTGTAGCTCTCATGCTTGAACAACTTCATTAATAAGATGATACTGATTTATAAAAAACCTTAAAACAATGATATAGGAATGCCAGGTATTCAGGGGGAGAGTGGAATTGCATTCTGTGGATGCAGATTTTAATATGAAAATTCAATAGACAGTCTTTCCTGTTGAAGGAGAAGTCTTGGACTTTTGAAATGATCCACATTTAAACAATGGAAAATCTTACAGATTTTTGGATTCATAAAAAGAAATAGTTTGTACAAACTGTAGTACATCTACATTAATAGAAGCAACATTACCTTCTCAATGCATCTGAGGCTTCTGTGATGCAAATTTTCTCAGTTCCCCCATACAACCCTTTCTGGTATATGATAGGATTTAAAAACAGACCTGACAATTAGGACAACTGGCCCCAATTCTGTCTGTGTCACTCATCTCCTCAGTAACCATAAGCCAATTAATACTCAATTTCCTTATCTATTGAGTGGAGAAAAAAATTCTGCCATGTTTATCTGATGGCGTTAGGAAGAACAAATAAAAAAACTATTTGTAACAGGAACATTAGGAATTATTAAACAAACGTATCACATTATCTAGTAAATGCAGGAGTTGGATATAATCGATCAGGTCATTTACAACTGACATTTAGGACCACAACTGATTAGCTTTAAGCAGACCTTTCACATTAGTATACCAAGTCATGGGTTTTTGTTTTTGTTTTTTTAATGTCAAATAACATCTGTAACTTTGTTATAGAAACAGAGAAGGGAAACTGAGGAAGACCTAAGTCTATAAAGTTTGTTTTAAGAGTAGCAGATACCCCTGTTGCTGTTTATGTTCAGTGTAGAGGTTTAGATTGCATCCCAGCATCAGCCTTCATTAGACTTTCAAAGAAATTACTGGTTTTCTCATAGCTGTGCCCATCCTTAATGGCGTGTCTCTTATTGAAAAACATTCCAGCAAGGTTATGTAACCAAATGTGGTTCCATATAACTAGAAAAGTCTTTTATTTCATGAAAGCTTTCAATAAGGCAAGCAATTTTTTTTTGCAAGTTCATTCAACACTTACTTGAAATTCTAATCAATTACTAGGAACCATGCTGGGGACACAGCGCACACTGAACAGCAGGTTCAAGGTAACTGCCCTCCTGTTTTAGGTTACATTCTTTCAGAAATGGTCTGACTGTGTGAAGAAACATGCAAAAGTACATTTTTTACATGTGCAGGTTGTCATTGCATTGAAATATTAAGAACTCTTTTGTAACATTTTTATATATCTCACAAGTAGCATCATAGATTTTCTCTTCTATGGTATTCATATTAAATATTAACTGTATATGAGGAAATAAAACAGTCATTTCAAGATTTACAACTATCATTTTACAAAGAGAATCAACATGGCCAATATGTTTTCAAGCACTTTAAATATTTAAAACATGTTATTCTGCCCTACCCAAAAGATAGCAATAATATGGCAAATGTGATAGATTTTGTTACTCCAATTTTCCTTTAATGTGTAACTTTCGATGCCCACTTACAGTGGGGGAAGCATCATTCTCTTATCTACACTAGTCTGTGTCACTTAGCTTAACTGATAGGTTATTAACAAACAAGGCACAAGTGAAGTCTTGAAAATCATTGTGCTGCTGGGCTCACTTTGTCCTACCTCTGCCCTCACTGTAGGACCATGCTCAGACCAGCATATCAAGGTAATCATCTGGAACAGAAATGCTGCATCTAGGTTTCTCCTGACAAGCCATCAGGCAAGCCATGCCAGGACAGAGCCTCCAGACAATCTGCATATGCATGAGTGGGCCCAGCCCTGATCCCAGAGCACCAGCCCTGATCCCAGAGCAACCCAGCTAAACCCGGTGCGAGCTGTTATAACCCATACATAACTAAAGCAACAAACAAGTCTGCACTGCTGATAAAATAAAATCAGCATTAGTTTTCATCTTATTTTAGTATTAAGATAATCACTTTCAATTAATTTTGATTATTTTTAATCGTTAATTTCACTTGTCTCTCAAGTCTCATACACTCAATAAATTGGGTCCATAAAACTCAAAATGGACCAGAAAAGGGATAATTATGAAGAAGCTGAGAGACAAATAGGTTGAATGCAGCATATAATTCCTAAACACATAGTTATAAATCTGCCTTTCTCTCTACCAATGCAGAAAGTATTTTTAACAGCTTTATTAAAGTATAATTCACATAAAACAAGATATACGTATTTGGGGAATACAATTTGAAAGTTTAACAGATGTATTCACCTAAAACACTATCATCACAGTCAAAGACTGATCATACATATCCATCATCCTCACAAGTTTTCACTGCCACTTCAGTGCTAAGATTGAGTCAGAAGCATCTTAAATTCAAGTTAGTATGACATTATTCTATAGAGAGCTTGGAAACTTTTCTAATATTATCAAATTGCTGGGCTTATGATGTAGCTCTCAAGTCTCCAACTCTAGTGGATCATGAGCCCCAAGGTTAAAAGAATTGTTTGAATACTTTATTCTAACAAGGGAGGTAAGTTACTGAATAATCCACAAATAGTATTTATTAAATATCGCCACTTTATACCTTTCCAGATTGAGTTTCCCTGGTAGTGTTTTCTTAAAAGCATAAGAATAGTCTGTTAGTATATTATACTAAAGTCAAGCACAGTCACTGAGGTCTTAAATCATAGATTTAGTTCCTTATAATCTAGGTCATTTTTTATTTTGCTTTTTATTAACCATAGTCTGCTATTGTAAAAATCATTTGTATAAATTCCAGGTTCACTACTTGCAAAGCATGTGATTTTGAGCATTTATTCAGCACTTCGGGGGCGTCAGTCTTCCATCCACAAATTAGAAATAAAACCACCTAACTTGTATTGTTGTAGAGATGAATAAAGCATAAGAGGTTTATGGTTGCTTTTACTAAATGTCAATTCACTTCCCTTTTCCTTCTTTCAAAGCAAAAGGAGAGTAAAGTTGAAGGAATAGAGTGGTTGTTTGCAATTTAAAGGCGGAGGAAGAGCCCAGCCTTTTGTAATAGCTTTGGAATAAAAGCCTCTTTAGGATCCTCTACTCTTTGTCTGTCAAGTGAGCACAATAAATACATAGAAGAACAATAGAGACTCAAGTCATTTTGATTTCAAGGTGTCTAACACACTGTATTCAGAGATATCAAACAGGACTAGACATCTGTTGGATCTCTGTTCTAATATTTATATTACCAAAACTGTATGACAATTTTCCTCAGAAAATATCACAAATACTAAATTATAGACTAATTTTAGGAAATTTAGCTTTCACAGTCTATATGAAGCCAAAAGTTGTGCCAAATTCAAACAGCTGTGAGAAGGTTTTTATGAAATGAGTGTAAAATTTGGTGAGAAAGAAGTCTTTTAACAGAGACAGGAGGAGTTACAAATAATAAAATAATGTAGTTTTATAAATATTTATTTTCTAGTTTTGACCCATTTCATTACATTGAACTTATAAAATTTATTTTTTCAATGTTTTGGAACTTAAAATTATTTCTTTAAAATGATATAAATGTTATCAGAAAATAGTTTACCAGAAAATGCAACTAATTATATTTTCATTACACGTTAGCATATTGAAGTCATGATCTTAGCTATATCTCTCTTATTATTATTCAAAAAACTGTTTCTTGTTTTTTTTTTTTTTTTTTTTCTGGCACCAGGGATCGAACCCACAAACTCGTGCCTGTCAGACAGGTGCTTAAGTCACTGAGTCAAACTCCTGGCAAAGCTGTCTGGGGTGCCATATCTCTCTACTGATTTTCTATGGTAGTCCTACAGTAATTTCTATTTTTGGGGGGCATGAGGAGCAGGAGAGTCTACTTTTTTTTTTTTTCTTTTGCAGTACCAGGGATCGAACTCTCAACCTTGAGCCTGCCAGGCAGGCACTTATCTTGTTTTCTATAGTAATATTATTTGTAAATTCTATAAAATAGCCCGTAGTTTCCCTCCACAAGGCACTGTATGATTAATTTGAAACTGTTGATATTGTCAATGAACTCTCTACTATAAATTATAAAAATTTTAATGCAAAAAATTTTTGTGTTACTGAAATAACTGGTAAGTATATCAAGCTTACCTGAACAGAGGGCATTCTCAATTCTATTTTGCCCCAAATTTTGCTATGCTGAGAATATTTTTGATTCTATTTATTTATGTTAGAAAGTGTAAATATTTCAGTCTAAATACTTCACACATCCTCTAATTTTGCCCCATTCACAGTAATTATCATTAAAAAGTTTTTGTAATGCACTTATCACAAAATGTCTATAAATATCTCTTTAATGTGACAAGTTTACATGCTACAAAATCAATACTTAAAATAAGTTCCTCCCAAAAAAGAAAAAAATTCCATCAAATTATTCTTCCAGGTTGAAATATTTAAAAGGAAAAATAAAGAATCCAAAAATTAAATCTAGTTTACAATTTAGGTGATCATAGTTTAATTTTTCTTCCTTGCTTACCTAGTAATTCATTTCAATGCTCACTTGTCTGCAAGTTTTGCTTAAAATAACTGCTATTCACAAAAATGATTAAGGACCGAAGTTTTTAGCATTGTTATTAAATGATTTAAGTGTATTTAAATAATATAAAACAAAATTTTAAAAATAGTAAAAAAACTCATTTAGAAAAAGCTAATAACTTTGATACTTAGGTTGTTTATCATGTCCTAAGACTCAGACAGTTTAAAATCCTGACTTATGACAGGCACAAAAAAAGGGAAATTGTGCACTGCTATGACAAATATTTGCCTGCATTTAACATCATAAATCATTTAGTGTAATGACTATGACTAATTCGTCATGCATAGTTTAGTAATTTTGACCACTGCAGCTTCTATAATAATTGATAGGACATTATCAGTTTTTGGAAAAATATTGAAGCACGTGCATCATACACAAAGCCCAAGAGCATTTCTACTTAATAGATTTCTATGAATTTAATAAAATGGTCTTGACTATGACACTGTGTTCTACCAAAATTTGCATGTCCTGTCACCACAAAAATTAGTAACTTTTTATTTTTAACTGAATTTACAGTAACGTACACATGAACATATTTTACCTTCTACAAAATGAACTTTAAAAAGCTTTACTTTGCTAAGATTAATTGATTTTTCTACTAGAAACATTGGCAGCATTACTATTTGCGAAGTTCTACTAATGAAATAAAGCACTGAACATTACTGCATCATTTTTTCTGCATGCACAAGAAATGACTAAAATAAAAAATCAACAAAACTTGCAACAATAAAGTAGAAAAAACTGAATAAATTGTGAAATAATTTAAGTGAAAGAAACTGCACAAAAATGGTACACAATGTAGGATTTCATTAATTACAATCTAAATACAGCAGGGCTATAGGGAAAGAACACAGATTACTATTTGCTCTGTTTGGGAGAGAGGAGAGAGATTAACTTTCTGGGGTAAGGGCATTGCTATTATCTTGGTGATGGTTACATGACTACACACATTGAAAAATTCATTGAACTGTATACTTAAGAGTGATATTTGTTGTATATAAATTATATATTCATAAACCTTACAAAATGCTAATGAATGAAGAGCACTCCTTTAATCTAAAGAAAAGACATCCTTCAAAAAATATAGCCCAGACATCCTCTGCAGAATAAACCATCATCTTCAAGTACACTCTTTTAAAATCAGAAACACATTTTTTAAAGAATAAGTTCAAGCTTATTCAGTGGATTTATGTTATCTGATTTTAATGTCTTCAGTGATACTGCCTCAAATGGGCATTCATGATCTACAAATATCAACATTTTTCCAGTTATACATTCATCATTAACTTTCTTAAGAAATGGGTATTTAATACTTCATCAGCTCCTTTTTTCATTTTTGCAAGTTTATTATGCCAAAAGTGTTTATTGTAAAAAAATTTAAATATCAATAGTATAAATACGTTCTATATGTATTTCATATATATTTAAGATATAATTTTCCATAAATTCTACTACCTTTACTAACTTATAGCCTAGTAGTATCACACCTCTCATGGGTAATAATATTACTGGGTGTGCAGTATTCATGTTACTCTAGGAAAGGAGATGTAAATATAGATGTAGATATAGATGATTTGTTTCTCAAAAAGGTTTGTAAAAAAATACATGTTATTGCTAAGTATCATTGTATTCACTACATAGGCAGCTGAGAGAGCTTTAGGTAAGACGATAGTCAAAGCTGTAAGTAACTAGAGGTCTATTATTCAAGCTTGGCTTTGTTTTAATGTAACAGTTAAGAGTATTTCACTAAAATATGAAAAATCTGGCATAAATATGGAAATGTGTTTCCCCCACCAAAATCCAGAAATAGGAAATAGTCCAGTAAGGGAAAATAAATGCCAATATTATGCATAATACTTATTAAAACATATAAACTTACTCTTGTCTATATGTGCATATATATGCACACATACATAGATAGAGAAAATTTTTATTTAAAGATGCAAATATAGGTCAGTATGATGAAATCTATTGAATTCATTGTATTAATTGATTCAATAATAACCAAAGAATTTCTTAGACAGATGATAAAAAAGAAACTGGTAAAAGTGCTTACCAAAATGGGAATACATGACAAACTCTCTTAATGAAGTAGAAATACACAGTATTCATCTTCCAAAATAAAAGACAGAAAATACTTAATAGAAAAAGCAGCAAAACAATTTAAAATCAATAAAGTTAGAAACAGGAAGGGTTTTCTTTATGGTCACCATTTTTTAGCATTTGTAAAATAACAAATCAGTTTTAAGACCAATAATATTTCTCACCTGAAAACCTGAAGAAACAACTTCCAAAGTTATTATAAAAAGTAGGAAAAATATAGAAAGGTGGCTGGTTAAAAAATAATAACCTACAGAAGTCAGTAAAAAAAAAAGTTGATTAAATTTAAGAAATGGTGGAAGGAAAGATTCTATTTTACACAACAATTATGAAGATAAACTTACCAGGAACAAAATTAACACAAAATATGTAAGAATTTATTGAAGACTTTCCAAAAATACGTAAAAAGTAGAAATTCTTCAAGAGTTTTTATACAGGAATTTCAATATCCTAAAAGCATCATTTTACCTATATAACATTTCATTTAAAATACTATTAGGTTTTTTTTTAACTAAATCATCTAAGACTTAAATTCTTATAGGCTTCTAAATAAGTACAGTTAGCCAAGAAGATTTTGGGGGAAATAATGTGGAATGAAAATTTTGAGACATATTATAAAGTGCCTATAATGAGATACTGATATATAAATAAAAATAAAAGACAAATAATAGAAAGTAGGGAGATCTTTCTCAAATGGAAAAGAAATCAAGAGATGGCAAGAGAAGAAGAAAGGAGAAGAAAAGGGGATAAAAAAAGGAATTAAGATGTGTTACATACATAAGTCAACTCCACACGAGGAATGTAAGCATAATTTACTCTAAGCATGCACTAATAAAAGAGATGAGTAAACATAATAGGAAAAAGCAAAAAGTACAGAAATTTACAAAGAGGAATATAGAATATGAAAATATAGACATTTTAGATCATCATCAAAAGATAAATTGTTGAATTGTTAGAAAAATAGAAGAGGAATTTAAAAAGGATATATTTTGATACATTAAACTCAATAGATGAGGTCATAGAATTTATTAATGTAGAAGGAAATTGACTATACAAACTGAAACTATTATAGAAGACATAGAATTTCTTTTTGTACATGCCAAGCAAGTGTTCTATCTCTAAGCTATTCCCACAGCCCAGAATATAGCTTAAAACTACTTTCAGAATAGGAAACCCTCGGCAACCTACTCAGGACCTCTTCTGTCTCTCTCCCAGACAGAAACTTTCTTTCTCTCGATAAATATACTCTGCTCTTAATTTCTGTTATTCCTAAAATTCATTCTTTGATTTTACAGAACACGAATTCCTATTGGATATCTAGTAGGTTGGGAGTTTTGTTCCCCTATATCATTTGGAGGTCTTCCACCAAGAACATTGCACAGACTTAAAGCTGTACACCTACACAAGATAAAAAAAAACCAAAAAACAAACAAACAAAAAAAACACCTGGTATCTATTGAGGGCCTTTAGATAGAACCTCTGCAGAGTATCCCTGACTGCCAATCAACAAGTTCGACCCTCTTCAGTCTGAAGAAACCAGATCAGTCATTGCCCATTAGTCCCTCATGGCAGTTCGGGTTACTTCTTCAGAGGGGAATGTTACAGTGAGCTGAGTTACTTAGAAATATTATAGGCAGTCAGACAGAGATGGGCTTTTGAAGGTGCTAGTACAGAAGATCAGATACTTTGCAACCTTGGAGGAGACAGACACCTCTGCTGTGGGCCTGACCTCAAGACAAAAGGCAAAACAAATGAAACCACACCCAAAGTAAAAATATCAGGGAGTGATACTCTAAATACTCTAAATAGGTCGGAACACCTTGAGGAAACCAGGAGTCACTATCCCAAACCCCTACAGAAAGAGCCACTGCTCTTTAAGCATGACTGGCTTCCCCTTCTGTCCCTGATTTGGTCAATTTTGCTGGTACAATTAACCTTATTGGTCCCACCTCATGCCCATCTGCCTTGAGAGTTCCCATGTTTTCCCCATCTTGGACCCATCTCACCTTGTGATTTTGCTCCATAAAAGTCCCAAGAAAAGACAGAGTCTTTGGCAGCCCACTTGGGACCCCTTCTGTCTCTCTCTCAGACAGAAGCATTCTTTCTCTCAATAAATATATTCTACTGTTAAAAAAAAAAAGAATAGGAAATTCTTTTTATGTATGACATGAAATATAGAAATTGTAGCCAGAAAATTGATTAGTTCATCTACATATGAATCAAAATACCAATCAAAACTGGCAAGATATAAGCAATTCATATTATCAAGAAAGTGTTCATTTTTATATAATGTGAAAAACTCAGAGGTATCAAAAAAAGAAATACCAACAGTACAATTGATAAAAGATAGTAAATGTGAAAAAGTAGAAAATGCTAAAAAGGAAATTCAAATTGTCCTTAAATATATTAAATAATGGTCAACTTCATTATGCTAAGGCAGGATATTATGTCAATATTAAGTATTATAAATATCTTCAAAATATTATGTGAAAGATAATTTGTTAATGATTATGAATATTGTACAGATAGATGAGTCTCAAGTGCTTTTTAATTCAATATCTTAAAATCAGAAGCCACAGGTTTACTAGGAAAAAGTGATACAGTCATTTTCAGATGACTGAGATACAGCCTAACCAAAGCTTCCCCAAATTGTTATAACACAAAAGTTATTTCTCACTGATCTTCATTTTTTCCCATTGTTTGAGGAATCACAGCAGAAATGTTTACCTATATATTAAAGTTAAAAGTATGCCCAATTTTGTCTTTTACATCATTATCTCCACTGAAGGAATAACCCCAATATCACCCTTAAGGACAGTGTCTACCTCTTGTCAAAATGGGTTTTTGGTATTTCAATAACATCTGAACTTGCTATATAGAATTTTCATTCTAGAAAATCAAATAAAATGATCAAACTGATAAATTTTCTAATCTCAGTTCCACTTAGTTTAATAACTGAAGAAACTCATCTGGACTGGCGAATACTATACAGTCTGCCCAGAAGACTTCAAATAACAAAAGAAAACCTGAAAAACAATAGCAAGTTATGGATTAGATTTATGAGTTGGAAAGATATGTACAGTTATTTCTTCCTGTAAATTTATTGTGGTGAAAGGTAAGTGATTTCCATTGAAGGATGTCAACAGTACCTAATACTTGAGAGTGTATTTTTCCCAATAAAAGCAAATTGAAAATAAGCAAAAGACTTTCAAATGAAAACCCTTACCGAGGTAAAATTAAAGTGACGTCACTAAAATTGCAGTGAGAATTAGAATATCTTCAGAGGGAAATTAACTTCACAAGAAAACACAAACACACACATGCATAAACACGTCTAATGTCAGCAAATTCTAAGTATCAAACTAGCAAAGAACATGGACTTCTTTATTTTAAAAAGTGGACAGTAGATTTTGATGAGCAAAACTGTTTTGCCCACTGAGTGTATTTAGTACTGTAGTTCCAGATATAAGTCTTCAGTAACAATTTAAAAACTCTTTTCAAATGACAAGTACTTTAAGCATACATAATATGCCAAAAGAAAAAAATCAGCACATCAGATATGGGTACAAACATTAAAGTATAAATCCCATTTGAAAGAGTTAAAGACTAGAAATGAGATCACTGGTTAACTCAGTCTGCTTATTCTTGTTACACACACAGTTTGAAAGCAGAGTCATACAGTAGGAAAATCACAGGCTACAGTAGAAGAAGATCACAGGCCATGTGGAACTGAATTCCAAGCTCGAGTTTTGTCAATTTTAATTCAGAAAAAAGGTGGTACCTTCCAGCTGGCCAGATATAGGTTGTGAGAAGAACAGATAAAGCATCAGCACAGTATATAGCACTCAAGATAGTGACCACTATTACCATGAGACTCTAATTAAAGAAGCTGGTGTATAAACCGTATGAAAATAAAAGGTTGTCTATAATTATGTTTCAAAATTAGGTCTAACTACATAATCTTATCTAAAGGGAAAACTAGTTGCCAATGAAGGGAAATAAAGTTGTTTAATACACCGTACTGAACTGGAACTTGAAAATTTTTGACTTTATATATTGAGCAAAGACTGTGCCAAGTATAAGCCTAAGAAATCTGATTTAAAAAGAAAAACACACTTAGGGTTTTAAAGAGGTCACAGTTGAATGCTGTAATATGAAAGCATATAATTGCCACACTTACAAGAGTTTATGCGAGGAATGGACAAAGTCTTTGAAAGTACAGGGGAATTGTCACCTAACTTTACCTACAACCTCACCTTAGGTTACCTTTGAATAGATCTTGAAGAGCAAAAAGCAAACTTTGTCTTCAAGTTAAATAGAGAACCACAGTTATGAATGAACAAGGGATTTAGAATATGTACATCTGTACCCTTTTTTGGATATGTACATTTGCATCATTTCTTGAACTCTATTTGACTTTAAATCACTGAGAAGATTCTTCAATTGCTCCAGTTTCCAAATTTGGACAACGCCATGGGTAAATTTAAAATCTCATCTATTTCATATGTAGGTTCTGTTTATACCAAAATGGATTAAAAACTTGGTATTTAGATGGTATCAGCCCACACATATTGTCAAGGTGAACTCTACTCAGTTCTCAACTCTACTTTGCATCAGGAATAATTCTGTGCTTTTTGCTGCTGGCATTTCTTCAATAAGGTTCACCAGCATCCAATCCTAGCATATCCTCAATTCTTTTCCTTCACCACAGATGTAATTCTGTGGTAGAACTCAGGAGTGAACAGCCCTAGAGACGAGTACTCAGCCATGTGGTGAGAAATAAATATTTTCCTTTCCTAAAAGAAAGTTAACTCGCTGGGGGAAAAATAGCACATTCTTGAGAAAAGAGCCACGGCAATTCTACTGGATTCTATGGGACTTGTGTCCATGTATAAAAATATAATTATAAGAGATAAGGAGACACTTCTGAAGAGTCGAGATTGATATTTCTTCTGTATTATGCTTACAGTTGTAGAACATGGGAATGTTGAAAGTTTTTATACCAGGCATAGATGGCACCACACTTCTTATCAGGACATGAATCATGCATCTTACAATGACAAAGCAGTTTGGCTTTAAAAATGTTCCATCCCCAGCCTAACCAGTTTTCACTGTTCTCTTACCTCTATCTTGCCTCTATGTATTTTCCCTGAGGTCTCTTTGTAAGCCTCAATATCAAGTGTTGCAGATTTTGGCAAAGTAAATGGAATATTGTTGCTGTTCCTATTATATCTGAGACAAAGATTTCTATTCAAAAGTCATTTATTTTATAAAGACCTCCCAAAGCATTTCCCCATAGAAATTGTTCTTCTCACATCCAAATGTATCCAGCCCTTTGCACCTCCTGAATCACTCTTACCCATTTCCAGCCTAAATTATGGTAATGTGTGTATATGTTTTATTGCCCCCTTTGAGAAAACATAAGATATTGTCATGTATACCTATGATTCCATCACTCTGGGACACTGAGGAGGTAAGATCATAACTTTGAGCCCAATCTGGCCAACTTAGCAACTTAAAGAAATCTGTCTAAAAATAAAGGGGGAGGGCAGTGGCTATAGTTCAGAAGGAAGTCCTGAGTTCAATCCCAAGTACCCAGAAAAAAACCTGTTTACAATATCAAGAAACCCTATATAACCTTCCTTTTATGTAAACAGGAACACTCTGTCAAAAGAGTGACACTAATACTCTGAAAATATTCCTGCATCTCTCATTTGACATCTAGATCAGAAAATTAAGAATAACAGTATCGCTGACTAGACTAGTCTTCACCAGATGCGAGGAAACCCTTCAGTAAATTGGCTCCTAAAGATTTCAGATATAAACTCAGCAAAGGAGCCTGCTTTCTGAACTCAATGTGCTCAAAATCTTCCTTATAGAAGCACAAGTATGAAGACATCACATTTTGCATGGTGTACAACAAGGGCATGGAGACAGCAACAGTGGTAGGAAGAATTCTAAGGTGGCTCCCAAGATTACACCCTCCTTGTGCATACACCCTGTGTAACTTCTTCCCTTCCACATGGAGGAAGGCAAGAATGTGGTGGATGTAGCAGAAGTTAAGGATGTAATTAAGATCCATAGAGTTGACTTTGAATTCACCAAAATGGAGACTATCATAAGTAGGTCTGATTTAATCATGAGAATTTTTAAAAGGTGGACCCACCTGCCAGACTCAGAGAGGTAAGTTTTCTCTTTTGAAAGTGCATATGGGAAAGACCATGTAACAAAATCCTGTGGGCAGCCTGCAGTGGATGAGAAAAATTCATAGCTGACAGCTGGCAAGAAAACAGGAACCTCAGTCATAAAACTGCACCTCTGCCAACAACTGCATGAATTTAGAAGAGGACCTCGGGTCTCAAATGAGATCACACACCCAATGCCAACTTTTTTACAGTTTTGTAAGGCTCTAAGTAGGCAATCCAGCTTGCCCATTCCTGGATACTTGAACTAAAGAAAAGGTGATATAATAAGCCACAGAGTTTATGACAATGTGTTACTAAGAAATAAAACACTAATTTGATATAAGAACCTAGTTTCTAAACAAAAGGGAAAAGAACAAAAGAGACCACCAGTAGTATACAAACAACAAAACAAACCATCAAAGTCTTTACAAATTTCTATTGTTTTATAAATATCTTCCTCTAGAGGAGATATTTCACTGAATGTGTTCACGCGAAAGGCTTTTATAGACGGACTCATATCTAATAGAGCTCATTATTTTTCATTGACTGAATGCCTTTGATGACATGCTCCAAACCACAGTTCAGCAAAGACTTGGGAAGTCCTCCATTGTCTCAGTTTATTCTTCTCCCTTTCTCCAACATTACATAATTACCCTTTTCCCTATCCTTCTAATGTTAAAAGAGATTTATATACCTTCGTAAAAGCATAAGGATGAAAAGAAAAGTCACTGAGAAGTTCCTCTGTAAAGGAGGCATTTGAATTTTAACAAATTTCTTAGACACTTGTGAGAAGGCTATATAGTGTACATAAAATATATGCAAATACTAGTGAGTTTCTAAACCAATAGTATTTTGAATATTTTAGTGGGCATGTCCTAGATGGACTACAATGGATTACAAACTTCCTTTAAAACTTAAATCTTGTCTTAGTAGCTTCAAAGGGGAAAAACTATTCTGGCCAAATTCTGATGGGGCCAGGAAATGCAGGCTAATTTACCATTAAATTTGAAAATGGACACTTCCCTCTAAAACAGAACAGAAAAGTGTGTTTTTCCCAAATGGTACTTCATAACAAATATTTGTACTAGAATTTTATTTTTAAAATATGTACTTGTGTGTTTTCTTATTATAATTTTTCTTTGTTCAGGTTAATATTCATGTACTTAACACAAAAGTCTACTCAGAAAGGTTTTGAATTCATTAAACATATTTTTCTAAAAAGACCTATATAAGAGTGAACTACATGAAAAAAAAAAAAAAAGAGTGAACTACATGTAAGCCATGATAATAAAATTGTGTGGGTATGTGTGTGTCTTACAGTGTTTCAAGTAAGAAATGTCACATATAACAATCCAAAGAAATTCATTGGAGTTACTTTTCTCCTTAAATGAGATGTACATATTCAACATTTGAGTGTCTCTTGGCTTTCCTTTCTCATTGTACCTCAATGTAACACAAACTAGAACATTCTTTGAGTAAGTATATTACAGTTTTAAGTTTATATTTAGATATACTTTCCAATAAGGTTTATAAATTATATTGCATATCAGAAAAATAGTTTTAATTAAGGGTCCACAATTACCTTTATATCCTGGAAAAGAGCTCATTGTATAAATATTAAAAGGAAAATGTTGTATTATGTAAATCAGTAAAGTATAACTATGTGATAAAATACATTAACTTCTTTGATGTTGTTCTGGGATACTCTCACAACAGAAAAATTAGTAAGGTTATGTGGTATACTTTTATTCATTCACATATTTAGCTTTTTCTGGGAAGAATTTAGGTGATGTCTTAAATTGTCTTATCAGTTTCCATTATGGTATTAGATCAATAAGGATAATATTAATAATACCCACACTGATTAGACGAATGTTTGCCAAGATTATTGTTTACTTTCTTGTTTTTATTAGAATTATTCAAGATAAGATAAAAAGAAACATGACTATAAAATATACCTCATAAATAGAGCAGAAAATATACAAAGTCAACACATTACATGTTGAGTCTACTAATGATGCTCATTACAGCATAGTTTATATGTGAGTGCATAGAAATTTTTAGAACTTAAAACCTACAAATAGTTTTACCTTGCAAATTAAAATAAATGCTATAAAAATAAAGAAAAGAATGTTCACAAGGAGTTTTGAAGATAATTAACAATGCCATGTAAAATGGTGTCAATAAGAAATGATGCTAATCAGATAAACTAAATATTTAGCAGGAGAAATGGTTCGCCTACAATTTTACATATAGCAAACTTGTGGCTAAAAGTTTGCTTAAGGTTTTTTCTTGGAATTTCAGACTACTCAAATCATCACACAATTTTTAAAAAGCAAATGAGAAAGGTAAATCCATTTTCACTGAGTGAGGATTCTTGGAAGTAAAAATAGTCATTAAATATTGCAAACAAAATCTTGTCAAAATCAACTTTCATGTTACCCATCATTACAAAATGTGCTTCACTGATTGTGGGATTCCATGCAAGCAGGATCTGTATAGGAAAGCTCAGACTTTGTGGAGCACGGGCCACACATGGCTTCCAAAAGAATTTTAGAATGCTTTGTTGTACTAAACACTGGTATTTGATGTGATCTTCTCAAATAAGGATTTAAAACTTCTAACCTTCTATTTGTTAGCAATTGTGTTGCTAAAAATAGAAAAAAAAAGTGATTCACGTGAACAACCATCTCTTTCTACATGCACTCCTGCTTAACATGCTATGGTGGGAATCAGGAAGAGACCAAGATAAACTCACACTGATGATGCAAAGCCCCTTTCATTAGCAATGATATTTAAATGTATCTCTGCAGTAATTCCCAGGGTTCTTCTGGGATGATTCAGGACATACTGCACTCCACTCTACTTTAAATGGTAGTGGTATAATTACCAATTTCCAATTACCTCATTTGCAAGAAATGCATTCAAGATCAATATGTAGAATATTTTGGTTTCCAGTGTTCAAACTGAACTTCTGTCCACATGAAACTGTTCAGTTTCTCATTTGTCAATGGTAGGATCCACAATCGTGTGTGGTTAAAGACCTCAGTGGTGACTTTGGTGGTGCTTGAGTGATGGTAGTAGTGCCAATGCCAGGTACTTGAACTTTTCCTGCAATACTTTTCCTCATTATTATCTACAGAAGACAGATACCTAATAACAAAACTTCCTTCACTCATCCTCTCCAATTCAAGAAAAATACAAATGGGGAAAGAATGAAGTAATCTGGTGATAAAAACATCAAAGAAGTGACCAAATAACCACATCAGCCACGATTAGGCTGAATGCGAAAGGTAAAAAACTGAACAAAGTCAAAATAAGTACTTCATTTCTGTTCCATATAAACTTGCCCAACTATTTCCAAACATAAGAAGCCAAGACTTGCTCCCCAATCTAATAAAAGCATGTATCCAGATTACTGGAGTGGAAATGGAATTAGATGTACTATTTCATATCAGCACAAAGATATAGGCAGTCATGTTAAGAACAATGATACTCAAAACCCTGAGAAATCTCTTAGAGTAGACAGGGTTATGTGGTTCTTAAACAATAGACTCAAAAAGGGAAGAAAACACACAGAAGCAGCATAAGCTAAGAAAAAGGTGGCTATTCCTAATGGAACCAACCATGGGCATTTGTTAGGGGCGAGAGTACAGATCCTATTTATAGGACTGATGCCTACTGAGGAGATGCCCCAGGATCAAGCAGAGTTAGAACAGCCTTGTCTGAGAGGGGACCTGACCGTGGTCCTGAAAGAGAACCATTTGCAGACTATTCTCAACACTCTCCGCGCATCCACACACCATTTTATTCACACTCCTGTTTAAACGAGAGAAGTACCCATTAATATTCGTCCTCAAAAAAATGTTAAAACTTTCTTTCATGATCAAGGCAGCCTTTATAACACCCAGCTCCTCCTTCCTAAATAGTCTGTCATGGAGTGTTAGGCGTGCTGTACCACCTAAAAAGCAGAAATGAACGTTCTGACAAACTCACACTTACAAGTCTACAGAAAGCTCACACTTACCAATCTTGGTTCTATTCTACATTTCTTAAACTCAGATAGGAAATCGTGCCTATCATCTAAGCCTCTCGGAATGAAGCTCCATTAAAGAACACTCCAAATTCTCTCACCTAATCCAGGAAGCCTTGAAACTCTAGGAAAATAAGGTATACAATATCTTCGTTTTCACCTTTAAACTACAACCAATTCCCTGAAAAGGCATCAAAAAATACAAGCTCCACGGTGAACACACGCGGCGTCGGTCTTTCTTAGGCTGCTTTCCAGCCCTTATAGATCCAGGAAGTCCAGAGAACCAACTACACCTATCCAAAGTGTTAACAGTACACCGAATCACGGGAGGGAAAAAAACAAATCTCCGCACAAAAGACACCTTGTGAAAGAAAAAAAGGAAATTCATCCTGCTGGCTGAAAACCGAAGGTAGGATCAAAAGTAATGTATAAGAAAGAAAAAAATAAAATTATTCTCCAAAAAGGCCATGCAACTCGCCCAAGTGTAAGACTTACGTGTTCCATCAAAACGGGTGGCGATGGTGTCCAGAAAGGTGTTCTGGGGCGCCAGCAATCCTTTCATAACCGGCATTTTTCCAGCGTGGTGTGAAATTCTCCATCAAACTTTGTCCAGAAGGATGGCGCGAGAGCGAAGTGCCAAGAAGGGAGAAGGGGCGCGCAGCGGCGGCCGCGGAGGGGGCCGAGGCGGGGAGGGGAGGGCGGCAGCAGCGAGGGAGCGAGTCCCGGCCGCCGCGAGGCAGGAGCAGCCCCGCGAGCGCTCCCAGCCCGCCCCGCACCTGGGGCTCAGCCGGGCGCAGGCTCCCCCGCCCGCCCCTTCCACCTCCGCCAGCTGCCGAACCCCCACCGGCCCTCGGCGGGCGACGGTGCCCGCGCGCGCAGCCTCGGCCCCCACCGCGCCCGGGCCCCCGGTGGCCTGGGGCGCCGCGTCCTGACCCGAGTCCCGGGGTCGCGCCGGAGGGAGGCGCCCGACCTTGGGGCGGCTGCGGCGCTGAGCCCCCGGTCTCCCAGGGACGCCTGGAAGCGCGAGCGAGCGACTCCCCCCACCAGGAGCCGGTGAACAAAGACCCCTTTGTTCCCGCTCGGTCCCTCTCCCTGGGAGCCCGGAGTCCCGTGGGTGTGGTGCGGTCGGAGGGAGGAGACAGGTCGCTGCAGGTAACCGGCCTCCGCCTGGAACTGGGGTGTGTGGGGGGGGCGGGGAGGGTTCCAAGGGAGCAGAGGTGGCCTGGGGCTCAGGGCGAGGTGGCCCCTGTCCACTGCACCTGCCATTGTGAGTTCCCGCGACAGGGCCAGGCAGCTCCAAGTTAGTTGCACCCGCCCCTCTCCGCAGCCACCGGGGTCTTTTTTGCCTTGGGAATTGGCCCAAAGCGCTGGCGTTCTCACCCGACCTCTACCTAAAGTGCAGCTTCGGTCACCCTCCCCTAATTACCAGAAACTCACCCCTGCCATCACCATCCCAAACTAAAAGGTAAAAAAAAAAAAAAAGAAAAAAAAAGGCTTTTTTAATGGAAATGGATGTTTTCCCACTCTCCTGTGAAATGTGAATCAAGCATTTATAGAAAAGTTCGCTATTTTTATTGATTTGCAAAATACCATGTAAGTAAAAACACTAAGGTTGTCTGGCAAAAAATAGCTTCAATCGAAATTTCCCAGCCGGCCTGTCCCCTCCTCTGATCCAAGTCCAATAAAATAGCAAGGCAACTCCAAGACTGACACCTCGGAGCAGAAAGCCTGGCCGGAGGGGCCAGGAACTGCGGGTGTCCCCGAAAACGAAAGTGGTCGCTGCCCGCTGCCTCCCGCGGACGCTGGAGTCCGTCTCCACCCGCGCTCTCAGAGGAAAGTCGCCCCAACGCGGGGCACAGCCTGCGGGCATGGAAAGGGACACTCGGAACCCTGATAGTACCAAGAAAAAAAAAAAAATAGAAGGAAGCAAGGTGTGCGAGCTAAGTTGAGAACCCAGGGAGAGAAGAACAATCGTGAGCCCAGGTGCTGGTGCAGCCGGAAGGAAAGGAGGGGAAAGCGAACAGGTGTCCGTCCGCGGCGGGGACAGCCAGTTTCCCGGCAGCCCGGGCCTGGAGCGCGGCGGGGTGGGAGCGACTGCCCCTCCCCCAACTACAGCTAGCTGGGGGCTCCTTGTTTGAATCCTCGGGGCTCCTAGGGCGAAGGAGAGACCCCGCGGGTTTCGTCACTGCTGCCCGAGGCTCCGGGAGGGTGGGGCGGGGGCGGAGCCAAAGTGAGGCATCCCCTTCTCCCGCCTCTGCACCCCACCCCTCTGGTGATGCACTTCCTGCGGCTGAGGATTCCCTTTGTGTTGAAATTCAAGATCCGGCAGCAAGCTCTGTCCAGGGGCGAGGACACTCCCCCTAGGCGCCGGGATTCCGGAGTGGGCTGCAGTCCCCACGAGGAAGCCCTGGAGGTGCGGTAGCTTTCCCAGCGGGAAACTGCTCCTGGCCACCCGTCTGCCCCCATTCTCCCCCTAATTCTGTCCAGAGCCGGCTGCGCGGTGCAGAAACAGCTCACGCCCGTGTCCCCCACGCAGCTATTTGAGAGCTACAGCTTCTGCGTGTGGCTCTGTTGGCTTTCTTTTGGGCGGAGCCGAGGAGAGCAGGATGAGGGAGTCCCTGATTCTGCCTCGGTACTGCATCGCGTCCGGAATACCCAGGCTGCCTCTGTCGATGGAAAAGCACACAGTGACTTAAACTCAGCATGAAATTTATTGATTGTAATCCATGGCTCGGGTTCATAAAATTTGCACGGCAGGACTGCATGCGAAAATTGTTTCTCATGGGCCTTATCTATGTCGCCTAATGTAGGAAATCTCTCGCTAGAACTAAGCCACAGAGGGATTTAAGAATGGGAACTCAAAAGCAAGTCTGTCAAAAGGGGCTTGGTGTTTGTCATTTAACGTTTTTTAGTCTCAACTCCAGCACCTACTACGAGTCAGGTACAGTGCTAAACATGGCAAGATCACTGCACTAAATTCAAATTTAAACCCAGATCCCACCAGGATGCAAGAGGTAGATTTCATCACCTCTTAATAATCCTTATTCAAGCAAGAAGGCTTTTTTCATATGCTTTGTTTTTTCAGTGCTGGAAAAGGAACCCAGGGCCTCATGCATGCTGAGTATTCTACTACTAACTACATCTCCCAGCTCAAAAAGTCTGATTTCTATGAAGACTGCCATAACCACTTTAGTTTTGAGTTCCAGGTCCTCGCTAAGCTCTAGCCTAATCAAAGACCTCATGTCCCTCCTGAATATTTGTATCCTGGGAGGCCAAACCACTCCATCACAACATTATGTCCTGGGAGTTTAAGCATGCTCAGTCCTGTTAGAGATTTTGTCACCTTAAAATCAAACACCAAGAAAGCCAACTTGAAAAGCAGGCGTTCTTCCTATCACCTGTCCTATCCTTAAAGGAAATTTCTATGACTGACAGGTCATATTCCCAGTGGAGACCATATTTTTGACTGTAGACTGTAAAAGAAAGCAGAAAAGCCTTCCTGCCAGACCAAGGTACTATATACTATGTTCTATAGAAGGCTTTCTAGGTAAACTCAATCTACACGAATATCACTGATTTATATGAAATAAACCACCTCTAAACCTTCTGACTTAAAACGGCAGCATTTCATTTTGCTCAAAGATCTCCAAGTTGTGCATGATCAATGGAGCAGCACATTTGTGAGTCAATTTAGCCAGGGAGTGGAAGACACATTTCCAAAATGACTCACTCAAATGGATAACAATGTGGTGCTAGCTGTCAGGAGGAAGCCCAGTCATTCCTGGGCCTTGGCTTTCCATGAAGTACTTGGGCTTCCTCATAGCATGGTAAATTCAAGTGTAAGTATGCAAAGAGACAGGAAATTGGAGCTGCGAGTTTCTTGAGGCCTGATCCAGAGACAGAGAGGGAACAAAGGAGGCACAAATCCCAGATTAATTGTGAACAAAAATCCATTCTCTTAATGGAAGAAGTATCACATAATTTTGAGCCATATTTTAAATTTCCTCATTGATTTGTTACTATTTTGAGTTTCTAGGGTGTCACCTTAAAATAATATTGCAAAATTTGATTAAGAATTTTTTTTTTACCTATTCTGTATACAAGGGGTGATTGAAAGATGTGAATGGTTCAATTTGAAAAATTACAGACACATTTCCAAGAACAGTGGGATAAGTGTACTTGAAGCAAGGAGTATTTTGAGGTGGATTAATGAAAATGTGACATTTACTTTAATAAATATGTTTTACTTTAAAAATTCAACTTATATTATGATCACCCCTCCTATATCAAATGTTCGCAACAATTTCTGTCAGATAAGAATATAGTGTGTCCTAACCCATCTTATTCACCAAATCTGACACTACGTGACTTCTGGCTCTTCCCAAAAGTCAAAATATGCATGAAAAATAAATATTTTGAATGGATTCAGGCCATTGAGATAGCCACAAAAGCACAGCTAAAGGCACTCACAGAAGAGAACTTTCAGAACTGCTTCAGAAAGTGGTAAGAACAGGAGCATAAGTGTGTGAGGAGAAAGGTGGAACATTTTGGGTGGGGGTTAATGGCAATGTGTCTTACACAGTATGTAATCAATTTTTCAAAAATTTAGACATTCATCAAAGTTTTTTAGAACACTTCATGTTTCCACAAGTGTTTGGGATTTATGGGAATAAGTCTATAATTTCTTATAGGGCAAATAAAAGATAAAAGACAGAAAATGTACATTAAATTCATTTAAGAACTGTAAGTTGTGAATAAAGAAATTGTTATTGCTGTTGTTTTTCTTTAGTGGGCTTTAAAGAGAACACCAATATTTGATGCTATCTTTTCCTTCCAGATATGACTGAAAAGGACTTCAGAACATCCTACATCTCCTTGATGGTTTGGGTCTTCTTCCTTATGTTTCCTGTTATAGCATCCACCCTATACTATGACATGCAACAGCTGCAGACGCCTTACTGTGGTACATGTATTTGACTGTAGCCCTTAAATGTTTTTTAAATGTGTTAGGGCAATAAGAATTTTAGCTTTCAAGACAACAAAATATTTTAATTTACAGGTGGGTATAAAAGAGCATCTATTCACAAGTACTGAGTGCTTATTTTATCTTCATTACTGATCCCCTTTTTGACTTTCATGTGACTTTGGGTAAGTTGTTCAATGTTTGTGAAGTTTCACTTCCTCACCTATAAAAGTGGAGCAGTACTTTCCTTACCTACTTTACTGAATGGAAGCAAATATTTGTAGAAAGCCTTTGAAAGCTGTAATGTATGGCATATGATATAATGGATTGTTAATAATCACCTGTTTCTTTTTCTATTCCAATAGCTCTAATATGAAGTTGTTTATACACAATAAATACTGTTGACTATCACATTTTTGGGTTTTATTTTCATCTTAATAGCCTGTTTGGTTTGTGAGCTTTCTTTCCAAATGTAAATGGCTCTAGAATTTCAAGAGTGTTTATTTCTTTTACTAATACTTTTAAATGGTCATGCCCTTATGTTCAACCAAGATTTGTTCCAGTCCTATTGGCAATGCTTCTTCTAACCTCGGTGTGTGGCAAAACTGGAATACTTTGACAAAACCTCCAAAGCTATGGTCTTAGGATAATCTAGGTTACACTTCAATAAAAACTAGCCCATTGGCTTACTCTAACAATGATATTGTTTGTTCTATACATTTAATATGGATTTCCAAGTGCCTGTGCTCATCAGTGGGCCTAACTTTATGGTCATTTTGTCAAAAATGTTTTCTTTGATGGGAAAGAAATAATATGGTAAAATATGTACTATTTTTTAAGAATTTTACTCACAACTAAATGATCAGAATGAATTACATGACCATACTAGTTTTAAAGGGATGGAAAAATACAAACCAACCATCAAGAAAAGGAGATTGGGAATGTTCAAGAACTGGTATGTGATGCAAGGAAATACACCATTCAGATCTCATTTCACCAGAGCTTCCTAAAAGAGCTTTTCTGATGCCAACCTCCAGCTTTCATATCCTCATATCCCCTGCCCCTTTCATGCTGAACCGTGCTTTCCAAGGCTGCTCCTGGCCAATGACTAAACATGGTGCCATTATTAAAACTCATCCATTTCTAGACAATGGGTATTCTTCTAATAGGTGATCTTTCCTTAGGGATCCCTCATTAACTTGGCAAAGACTTTATCAGTAGCATATCCCTCAATCTCCCTACTGATCCTATTCTCTGTTTCCCATTTGTCAACCTGAATCACAGCCTGTAGACTCCCCTGCCTGCTCATGAACCCTCCCCCATCACATACTCTTCCCTCCATACCTACCTGTTGTCCTTCTTTCAGAGGATTCACAATGAATGGTGCATATAAGGAGAGTTTCCTAAGAAAAGAGAATATGACTCCATGTACTAGATTCTAAAACTGACAATGAATATTAAATACTAATTTTAAAAACCAACATGAAGCCTTATATACTTGCTACCTTCACTACAACATCCATTATTTATCCCCATACCCCAATGTCATCCACGGTTGCCCCCACTTCAAAAATTTGATCTGGGAACCAATCTAAATATCCTCCCCTTAAAACTCAAATAATCTATTACTAATTTCTGTTTCTTCTAGCATCTTCAAATGTGTACAATGTGCTTTTTCTCCATTTTCTGTTGTTATTCTTTTAGTTGATATACTCATTTGCAGCTGTGACTATTTCTGTTCTTTGATCTTCTCACAAAACCATCTGTATTACTCAGCGTTCCTGTCACTGAGACAAAACAACTAAGTAGAGGAGAGTTTTAAGTTGGTTCACAGTTCAGGGGATTAAGTTAGTGGTCAGCTGGCACCAGGGTAGAAGCATCATAGCAGGAAAGCATGGCAGAGGAAAGCTGCTCACCTTAAGGAAGCCAGGAAGCAGACAGAGAAGCAAGGACCCAGGGAGGGAGATACACCCTCCAAAGACATTACCCCAGTGTCACATTTCTTCCACCCAGACAGTACCATCTAAGAGCACATGTAGCTATGAACTCATCAATGGATCAATGGATCATCAGTGGATCAATGGACAGTACAGTGTCCCCATGATTTGATCACCTTCCTAAATTTCTACTTCTGAACATGAGACTTCTGGAGGACATTTTCGATCTAAACTATGACATCATTCTTCAATTCATCCTTTAAATTGTAGCCTGCCTGAAGTTTTTCTGTAATATAAATTAAGCATATAACTCTTTCCTTCAAATGCTTATATCTTTGAGGAGAAATGAAAATACGTTACCTACCAGTTAAAGCAAACCCAGAGGTAACCCTATATAGTCTTCTAGACTCATCTATATTTACCACACATCTAGTGGTCTAGCTCATGAATCATCTTACACATAATACATACTGAATTATGTACAGTTCCTAGAATGTATTATTTTCTTTCTAGTCTCTATCCTTTTTAGTACAGTTATCTCTAACTCAATTATGAACATTTCATTCTTGCTAATTTTCTTCAGCCAAACTCATGACTCTTTAAGGATTACCTTCAATTTTACTGCCAGTGAAATCTTTCTTTGAGTTTTCTAATCCAATTTAGGTTCTCTTTTATTTGTGTTTCTTTTGTAATTCACATATGCCTCTATAATAACCCTTTCCTTATATAGGCATGAGCCCAAATTGCTATAGTACATATGAAAGAAAAGCCTCTACATTTACTAGTATTCCATTTGATAACTGTTAGCAGATTATTCAAATTGGAGAGACTAATCATGGATTAAACAAGCTGGATTATTGTTTCTGAAATACTACTCAAAGGTAGTTGCAGTTGCAATTTGAAAAGCTAAACCATGTCAAGCTTTTTATCTGATTATCTTGACCTCTTCTAGTGCTTACAAGACGGCAGCTGAAGTTCCACCCACTGTGCCTATATTCCTCTGTTAGAAGTGTGAAACATATAGAACTGGATAAAATTCTTTTTTGTTATGAAAAACCAATGTTTATAGCAACATAATTTGTAATAGTCAAATCTTGGAAACAACCCAAATGCCCATCAATCAAGGACAAAAAAGATGTGGTATTTTTATACAATGGAGTACTACTCAGCTATCAAGAAAGATTACATCAAGACTTTTATAAGTAAATGGACACGACTTGAGACCATACTCATAAGTAAAATAAACCAAACTCACATGTGTAAATATCGTATTGTCTCCCTAGTGTAAGAAACTGAAAAAGTATATATGATCCAAAATCTCCAATAAATACTATGTAAGGGTAAGAAGCTGCTCAAAGATGAAAAGTAATTGGGATAGGGAGAAGGAGGAAAGAAGGAAGGGAAAAAGGAAAAAGACATAAATTTGTGCATATGTATACATAAGATAGCTAAAATGACTATATTACTAAATGTATTAGTCATTGAAAAAGACCAGTTAATACTCACATGACTAGACCAATTGTACATGTCTATATCTGTTCAACTAAACAACCCATTTGAAGGTAACAATATGAAATATTACAACAATTGTCAAATTCCTACCATCTTGTTTTGTAAATGTGTAAATTATTGTATTAGATTTGTTGTGGTTGTTTGTTTGTCTCTTTTGCTTTTTGTCTTTCCTTCCTGTCTTTTTTCTCTTAAATAAAAAAAAGGAAAACCAAAACTCTCTTGGAAAGCATTCTCTTCCCCTTCAGAAGACTTCTATGTCTCATTAGCACTGTGTTATATGACCATCTGGAGTTGCAAAAACAATGTGGAAGTTATTAATTAACTTAATCACCTAGCAATTAATAATGAAGCAGAAAAGATCTAAAAGTTTAAAAATGAGCTTGGAGTCAACTAACTTACAGTTTTGCCTCATATTTCAAAGGCAGTTATAAACAAGAAGTCACATACACAAAGGCCCATAACATGAATGAGAAAGAGGCTCCACATTTGAATTCTGGAAAATTGGTTGGAGCTATGTGGTTTCCTGTATTGAATATAATTTTTAGGCAAATCTCAAGCCCAGTGAGAGACTTAAAATCAACCAGTAGTATCTAGCATGAGAATGAAGAAAACCACAGGGATTTAGAAAACTAGTAGTTGGCGGCCAATTCCTAAAAGCCACATTTGTCCCCATCTGGCTATTATAGGGAACAGTGAAGAAGACTTTCCACCCCATGACATAGTACTACAGCTCTTACTTTGCTCACTTATTAGAGAGCAAGTGTTCGCTCACTTGTTTGAGCATTTGTTAGAGAAGATGGGAGATGGTTATGCTGCAGTAGCAATGAATGTCCACTTAAGTTAAGTAACTTAAGCACAAAAATTTAATTATTGTTTATAAAGTAATAGAAGGAGCCCTACTCTATGTATTTGATCAGGTACTCAGGTTGATAGATACTCAGCCATCTTATAGCTGCACATCCAAAAGCCAAGGTTTTCATCATCATCACTGAACAGAAAAGTCACCTGCCTAGTAATTGCACATGTCACTTATTCTAAGAGCTCATAGACCAGAATTACTTACCAAGGGGTGGGGGACTTGGAAAGTACACTATCAACACTCAAATATAAGAAGGAAATAACAATATCACCTATTCAGATTTCTGGGATGATAGTTTAATGACTCAGTAATGTAAAAACACAAAACAGTGCCTCAATTATAAGAAAAGCCCAACAGAGGACTGTGGGGACCAGGAGTGTGTGTCCAGCAACTTGTGGTAATCTGGGAACCCGTAGCAAGGCCCGCAGGGACTGGGAAGTTTCACTGAGTGACCCATCCACACCCAAGAACCCTGGGTGAGCCTCCTGGGGTCTGGAAAGCTGCACACAGTGATTCACACACACCCAGAAGCTCCCTGAGGCCCTTGGGGACCAAGAGTCTGGGCCCAGCAACCCACAGTCAACCAGGAGCCCTCAGTGAGGCCTGCAAGGATTGGAAGTTTGCACCCAGTGACCAGACCACACAGGGGAACCATCTCTGAGACTTGTGGGGACCAGAAGTCTGTGCCCAGTGACCTACAGTCATCTGGGAACTCACAGTGATGACTGCAGGGAATGGGAAGCTGTACCCAGTGACCCGCCCACACCCAGGAACTGTAGGTGGGTCTTCTGGGGACTTGGGAGCTCCACCCAGGGACCTGCCCACACCTGGAAATCCTCTGCAAGGCCAAGGGGACTGAGAGTCTGCACCCAGCAACCTGCAGTCACCTGGAAATCCTGGTGAGGCCCACAGGTACTGGGAGTTCACCCTAAGCAGCCCATCAACACCTGGGAACCATCTCTGAATCCCATGCAGACCTAGAGTCCACAAATAGATACCCACAGCCATTGGCAATCCTCAGTGAGGTCCACTGCTGAACAGGCTGCCAGTGCAGGAAGCAATTAGGACTTGACATCTGACTGACTTGGAGGTAGGAAAATGCCAAAACAAAAAACCAAAATGCAATCTCAAATTTCCAACCCATCCAGCTCTAGTACAAGAGATATAGACATGGATGAATTTAGAATCACGCACCTGAAATTTCTGAAAACATGGCAATAGAAGTAAAGAAACAAATCCAGGAAGTTGTAAGGGAAAACAGATCAGAAATAGTTTCTCATATAAAAACAGAAATGAGAAATGTAGTGAAAGAATTGATGAGTATATCTAAGGAAGACAGATTAAAAAAATGCAGGAGCATAGAAAAATGATGGAAACCTCAAGTGAACAATACAGGAAACACTTAGAATACATGAAGAAAATTCAAGGAGATATCCAGGAAGTCAAAATTTCCATTGAAACTTGGCAAAACTGCATAAAAGAAATTGAAGACAAACTCTCAGACCTTGAAGATAGGATTGTGGCTAATGATCATGAAAAGAAAGATCTCTTAAAAATAACAAGGAATCAAGAAATAACAATTCAACAACTGAAAGATGATGCAATAAGACATTATAAGATTGATAGGTGTCAATGAAAGAGATGGAGACAACACAAATGACATAAAAAGACTGTTTGCAGAAGTAATAGCAGATAATTTCTCAAACATGGGAAAAGAACCAGACATACACATAAGTAAAGCATATAGAACTCTAATTAGACATAACCAAAATAAATCTACATCTTGACATATAATAATCAAGATCCCACAAACTCAGTGCAAAAAAGAATATTAAAAGCTGCTGGAGAAAAGAAACAGATCATCTATGAAGGAAAGCAGAATCACAGCAGACTTCTCAACACAAACCATCAAGTCAAGAACAGTAGGGAGTGAAGTATTTCAAGTACTGAAAGAAAACAACTTCCAGTGCAGATTAATGTATCCTGCAACTATCTTTCAAAATCAGTGGAGAAATAAGACACTTCCACAACAAAGAATAGCTGAAGAACTTTATGACCACCCAACCAAACCTACAAAGAGTACTGAAAAACATACCACAAAGAGATAAAAATGACCACAATTTCAAGAACAGCAAGAGAAAGAAACTACTAAGCAGGGCAAGCAATTAAATAGAGGGGGAAAGTAGGGAAACAACAGCAGGAAAATAACATGACAAAGACAAACCAATAAATATCAGCTATAACCATCAGTGTAAATGGCCTCAATCCACCAATCAAAAGAAACAGACTGGAGAGTGGATCAAAAAACAAAATTCAACAATATGTTGTGTTGGGGAACACATTTAACCCAGGAAATTCATAGACTGAAAGTCAAAGAATGGAAAACCATATTCCATGTGACAAGAACCCTGAAAAAAACAGGACTATCTATTCTGTTTGCAGACAATGTGAACTTCAAACCAAGAATGATCAAAAGAGATAAATAAGGTCATTACATACCTGTTAGGGGAAAACTTCAAGAGGAAGAGATAACAATCATAAATATATGTGTACCAAATGTGGGCAAACTGAACTATGTAAGACAAATATCAACAGACAATAAAAATCAAATTAGCAATAATACAATAATAATGGGAGACCATAAAACCCCATTGTCACAAAGAGACAGATCAACTAGACAAAAAAAGACCAACTAATACATGACAGAAATGATTCAAACTTGTGAATGACTGGTCTTAGTAGACATGTACAAAGTGTTCCACCCAGCAACATCAGAATACACATTCTTCTCACCTTCACATAGACTTTCTCTGAAATAGATCATATACTAACCCATAGAACCTGCTTAAGTAAATGCAAAGAAATTGAATTTATCCCATGCATATTATCTGACAGTGCACTGCAATTGGAAATTAATGACAAAAGAAACTGCAAAAGATCCATAAACGTACAGGCATTAAATAGCACCCTATTGAACAATCAATGGGTCACAGAGGAAAGTAAAAAGGAAATTAGACAATATATACAATCAAATGAAAATGCAAATACAACTTACCAGAACCTGAGGGATGCAATGAAAGCAGTCCTCAAAGGGAAATTTATAGTGGTGAATTCTCATATTAGGAAAACAGAATGAACACTAATAAACAAGTTAATACTGCACCTCAAACTCCTAGAAAAAGAAGAATAAGTCAAGCCCAAAGCTTAAAGAAGAGAGGAAATTATAAAGAGTAGAGCAGAAATTAATGCAATCGAGGCTAAGAAAACAATACAAAGAATGAATGAATCAAAGTTGGTTCTCTGAAAGAATAAACAAAATTGATAAACACCTGCCAATGTTATCATACAAGGGAAGAAAAAATACAGATTTATGAAATAAATAATGAAAAGGGTGAAATCACTACAGATCCAGTGGAAATACAGAACATCGTCAATACATACTTTGAAAATCTTTACCATCATAGGATTGAAAACACAGAAGAAATGGACAAATTCCTACAAACATATAATTACTAAGGCAGGATCAAGAAGATATAAAACTTCTGAATAACTCAGTATCAGTTAATAAAATTGAAAGCATAATTAGAAACTTACCAACAAAAAGAGCCTAGTCCTGATGAACTCACAGCTGATTTCTACAAGAAATTTAGAGATGATTTAATACCAGCACTCCTAAAACTCTTTAATGAAATTGAAAGGAAAGCAATTCACCAAATTCATTTTGGGAGACAAATATTACCCTAATACCAAAAGCAGAGGAAGACCCAACCAAAAAAGAAAATTATAGGCCAGTCTCTCTAATGAACATAGATGCAAAAATCCTCAATCAAATACTAGCAAACAGAATGCAGAAAATCATCAAGGAGACTATACACCATGGCCAAGAGGGATTCATCCTAGGAATGCAGGGATGGTTCAACATATGCAAATCAATAAATGTAATACACCATATTAACAGCACAAAAGAGAAAAATCATATGATCATCTGAATATATGCAGAAAAAGATTTTGATGAAGTCCAAAATTCATGGTAAAAACCCTAGAGAAAACAGGAATAGATGATCTTTATCTCAATTTCATAAAAGCCATCTAAGACAAATCAACAGTTAAAATCATACTAAATGGTCAAAAACTGAAAGTTTTCATTCAGAAATCAGGAACAATATAAGGTTGTCCGCTATCACCACTCCTATTCAATATAGTTCTGGAAAGATTAGCCAGAGCAATTAGACAAGAGAGAAATAATAGGAAAAAAGATAGAAGGTAAATTTTCATTATTTGCAGATGATATGATTCTCTACATAGAAGACCCCAAAAACTCCATCAACAGATTTCTAGACTTAATAAGCAAATTGAGCAGCTGAGTACAAAGTCAAAATTCAAAAGTCAATAGTATTCCTGTACACAAGCAATGAAGTCACTGAGAGAGAAATTATGGAAACCACATCTTTCACAATAACATAAAAAAAGAAATACTTAGAATTCAACCTAAAAAGGGAAGTAAAAGATTTATACATTGAAAATTACATTACTCTAAAAAAAAAAAAAAGAAATTGAAGAGGAATTCAGAAAATGGAAAGATACCCCTTGCTCATGGGTAGGAAGAACCAACATTGTGAAAATGGCCAAGCTACCAAAACTGTTACACAGATTTAATGCAATCCTGATCAAAATATCATTAGCATACCTCACAGATCCAGAGAAAACATTCCTAAAAGTCATATGGAACCATAAGAGATCTATAATAGCAAAGGCAATCCTGGGCAACAAAGGCAAGGCAAGAGGCATCACAATCCCAGGCTGGAAATAATACTACAAAGCTGCTATAGTAAAATCAGCATGGTACTGGTAAAAAAGATAGACCTGAGGATCAATGGAACAGACGAAAAGATACAGACACAACTACAAAGACACTCAGCCACCTTATCATTGAAAAAGGGGCCAAACACGTTCATTGGAAGAAAGACACAGCCTCTTTAATAAGTGGTGTTGGAAAAACTGGTTGTCTATATGCCAAGACTTAAATAAGACCCATGCCTATCACCATGCACTAAACTAAAGTTAAAATGGATCTAAGATATAAATATTAAGACAGAAAAACTAAATCTAGTGGAAGACAAAGTAGGAAGAAATCTCAAGGACATAGGGGTAGGTCGAGAGTCCATGAACAAAAGCCAAACTTCATGGGAAGTACTTCAAAGAATCAACAACTGGAATCTCATTAAAAAGTTTTTGCATACTGAAAGAAACCACTAACAGAGTGAAAAGGAAATCCACAGATTAGGAAAAGATTTTTGCCAACTGTCCCTCAGACAAAGGACTTTAATCTACAATGTATACAGAACTGAAAAAAATCAGGCCTCTCAAAGTTAAAGACCCAATTCAAAAATGGGCATCTGAGATGAGTACACATTTCTCAGATGAAGAAACACAAATGGCAAATAAATACATGAAGAAATGTTCAACATCACTAATCATTTAAGAGATGCAAATTAAAACAACATTCAGATTCCATCTCACTCCAGAAAGAAGGACTATCATCAAGAAATCAACCAATAACAAGTGTTGGTGGTACCGTGGGGAAAAGAAACCCTTCTCCATTGTTGGTGGGAGTGTAGACTGGTACAGCTACTGGGGAAATCAGTGTGGCAATTCCTCAAAAAACTAGGATTGGCAGTCCCATTCAATCCAGCTATTCCCCTTCTGGGTGTTTTTCTAAAAGAATTAAAAACATCATGCCACAGTGATACATGTGCACCCATGTTTATAGCAGCACAATTTGTAATAGCTAAATCTTGGAAAGAACACAAATGCCCATCAACTGAGGAATGAATAAAAAAGATGTGGTATTTTTATACAATGGAGTATTACTCAGCTATAAAGAAGGATAAACTTGAGTTTTTATAAGTAAATGGATGTTATTTGAGCCTATACTCATAAGTAAAATAAATCAAACTCACATGTATAAATATCATTTTGTCTTCGCAGGGTTAAAAAAACTAAAAAGTAATACAATCCAAAATGTACGATAGATATTATGAAAATGAAAGGGAAAGAAAGGGCTCAAAGAGGAATTACATCATTTGATCAATCTTGCATGCCTGTATCTGGTAGCCTGAGCAATTACTTTGAGGATAACATTATGCAATATAACAATCATTGTTAAATTCCTATCATATTGTTTTGAAATCCTATATTGTCATTTTTTGTTGTTGTTGTTTTTGTTGACTTTTTTCTGTTTGTTTATTCATTGCTTGTTTGCTTCTTGATTTCTCTGGGATTTTTTCTCTTTAAAATTAAAAAAAAGTCCAACAAACATGGGACATTATTATTGTTGTAAGTTATCATATACACACTTTCATCTTAAGAAGTTAAGTCACGTCCATGAGCCCAAGATCATAGTTGGGTAATAGATTTCTAGCAGTACATAGCTTCATCCAAGTAGTACTGACAATTCTTATCAAATTTTCAAAGTAGTTGACCTATATAACCAAGAATTCTTTCTTGGTAACTAAGATAATTTACTGCCAGGGAGTGAATCAGAGCCTCTTAGGAAAAGAGAAAGGTAAAAAGTAAAACAATATGAATTTGTTTAGTTATTAAATATATTTCCCTTACTTTGAACATACACCATCATAGGATTGAATATGCCCTAATATCTCTCCAATTTTCAACAATCTGGTCAGGCCTCTTACACAAAAGCTGTAATCACAATCTTATTGGAATTTATGATAAAAACCCTCAACTTTCTGGCATCTCAGGTACCAGTAGATTTACAACTACATCCTTCCTATCTTCTTTTTATCCCCAGAAGATGAGGTTTACACTTTCAAAATATTACACAGCCTACTACAGTCTACTTCCAGAATTTTTTCCTATTTGTCATCTATTTTCACCTTTCCCTCTCTGATAGTTCCTTTCCTCAACCTACCACACAAATCCTGAGAAAAGACTTCCTTTGATCTATCTGATCATTCACATCTCCTTCACATGCCAATTTCCTGAGAACTCATCTAAAATTATTGTTACCATGCTCTTATTTCCCATTCCCTTAACAATTCTCTCTGATTTGCTTTCCTCAACCATTCTGTCAAAATATCTCTTATTCAAGCCACTAATGACTTAGTTGTCTAAACTAATGGACATTTTCAGCACATGTATTTCTAGATCTTTTTTCTATATTTAACTGTCAATTAGCTCCTAAAAACTTTCCACTCCATAAATTCCTAAGAGAGTGTTTTTTCTTGTTTGGGACAGATTCTTTCCTGTTTAGGTTTCTTTTCTTTCTTTCTTCTTTTTTTAATTATTTTCTCTCAGGTACTCTATTCTTGCATTCCTCAAGAGTCTATAATAATACTGCTGAACTTCTCTATCTCAACTGTTGTCATCTTCTCTATGAGAACTTTCCACATATTTGTTTGAATTCTAGGTATCTCTCTGACTTTCTGAATGACAATACTCAGCTATGGGCATAATGTTACATTTTTGATATTTCTCATATAAATTATGGTATGGTCCAACAAGTGATCTATGGGAGACCCTAGAAAGTCATTGTTTTTCTATTTTAATTCAGAATATCCATTTACTCCATAAGTCCTTATTTTATCTTCTAAATACACCCTAATTAGTTCCTAATGTCTTCATCCAATTGCTGCCCCAGTCTAGGCTTTACCCATATCTACTGTGAGTCCCTTCAATCCCTAAGTGGTTTTATGAATT
This sequence comes from Dasyprocta punctata, assembly GCA_004363535.1. Classification (NCBI taxonomy): domain Eukaryota; kingdom Metazoa; phylum Chordata; class Mammalia; order Rodentia; family Dasyproctidae; genus Dasyprocta; species Dasyprocta punctata. The sequence continues at coordinate 64,152 of RJWM01006727.1, forward strand.
TAAGCCTTCGTTTCCCTCCAAGCTATTCTCTGTATCACAGCTAGTACAATCTTATTGAAAGGTCTCATCACAATACTGCTCACACTGATTTTAGAATTCTGAACTTATCTTCCACCTCATGGTTCATTTCTCAAAGTATATTCCCAAGGAAAACAAAATTCCTCAAAGTTCCTAAAGTATCCAGGTCTATTCTATTCTGACTTGGTTTTGCCAGCCTCATTTCCTAGAAAGTGTTTCTCAATATTAACTTTCCATTGTAGCCTAATTTGGATTACCCTTAACATGGAGGCATTTGATTTCAACACATCTGTTTATTTTCTGACTTTCTTTTACCTGTGGTATTTTAGGCAAGTTACTTTTGTTTTCTGACTTTCATGGGCATTATAAGAACACACATTTCACAGAATAGTTGTGAATGATAAATGAGAAAACATAGAGAAAGTGATTAGTATGGTAGCCACTGTTGGTTCACCATTGTATTTCTAGTGGTTAGTATAGTCCCTGGCACTATACTAATATTTTTTTCAGAAAAAATGTTATTAACTCAATAATTTCAGCAATCATTTAACTTATTTATTTCTTTTGCTTCCTCTTGGTCTCTGCTTCTGTCTCTCTCTATCTCTCTGCATGCGTGCATGTTTTCCTTTCTCTCTCCTTGTCTTTCTCCCTCTCACTGAGGTTCTTAGGTTTATTGTCTGACCCAAACCTTTATATAAAGTTATCTAACACAAAGAATGTATTAAACAATATTGAGTGAGACATAAATGAACAGATGAATGAAATTAGTCTACAGATGGTTGCCTTTGGAGTAAGCATAAACATTGACATCTTGGCTCTTCCACTGCAATTTCCTTGGCTATTCAACTCTTCTTTCTCTAATTAGTTGATGTCCTGAATATAGATATGGGAGAGCGAGGTGTTTATGTACTGACTTTTAAATCACCTAAATTGGAGGTTAAAAGAATATTCTGAGTACTTTGTCCTGTACTGCTGGGCTGATCATTTTGGTGCAAAAACTGAGCACAGAAATTAGTATGTGATCCAAACTTCTTTATTTAAATTTTGAAACATGTGGGTAATTTCTACTAAAACGCATTTTTTAAATCATAATATTTTGGGGTCACAGAATCTTAAATATCCAACTATTAACTGTGAGTCTAAGATTTTTGTGTTCCTGTTCTGTACAAAGTCTTTCATCTCTTTATGAAATGCATATTTTAAAATATTAAAACAAAATCCCACTTGTTATATGGTCACTCAGTTTAATGGTCTGTGAGTATTCATAGATTGGTAGATATTTGTGAAAAGTGAAGGACGTATTTTTTCTGCTTAATAAAATAAATTCATTCATAAGATAATGTCTACTTCTTAAACTATTTGCAGATTGATTAAACTTAAATCTTATATACAGAAATGTAGTTCAAGTAGCAAAATTGTAAGAGTATAATTGGATACACTTTCCAAATTTTTCATAATGAATATGCATTTTTTAAATAAAAAAATGCACTGCAAATGGGCTAAATCAGAAACTGTGAAGACAGGTCAGTTTACTGTGCAAAGTATATAGTTTATTCACCTATGTATTAAATTATGTATGGCCATAAGTAAAGTTCCAAAAATGACCTGGTTAAAAAGTATCTCAGTCATTTGGGTAAGACAAAAATCTTTGTAGTATTAAATCATAAGAAAATGTCACTTGATTTTATTGAAATAGACGAATACTAGAATTCAAAAGCTCAAGATTCAATCCAGATTTATTTTTAACTGATTTTAAAACCTGAAACAAATCTTGGGGATTTAGATGGAGAAGGAAGGAAAGAATTTCTTCAGATCAATAAGAGCAGAAAAGAAATTTCGGAATTATTTGAAGCTGTTCTGTTTTCTTTTTCTATTTTTACCTTCCCTCTCCTTTCTTCTTTCTTCCTTCCTTTTTTCATTTTTATTCTCTTTTTCTATCCCACTGCAAATATTATTTTTATACTTAGAATGGTGGGTTTCATTTTGACATATTCATGCATGCATATAATATATTTGATCATTCACATTCATTCTCCCATTACCTTCCTCATTTTTCCTTCCCTCTTCCACCTGATCATCCCCTTTTTCTTCTCTAAAAGTCTCAAAACTATTTTTCTACATCTGAAAGTTGAATTTCAGCAACAATCTTTGCTACTCCTAAGATGTTGAAAGAAAATCTTTGTCTTCCTGCTCACACATAGATAAAAAGAATTCAGTCTTGCCTAGAGTACTCCAGTAGAAAAGTGTGACTCTTGTACCTCTTTCTCTTCTGTAGATTCTATCCAGGTTTCTGGGTTTTCTGTTGTTGTTGTCATTGTTGTTGCTGTTTGGTTGTTTTCTATTTTCAAACTTTCACACTAGGAAAAACAAGAAACAAGTAAATACACCCACACACACATTTATATTTAAACACAATGTTTTAGCAGAAGATGAGAGTGGCTCTCCTAGACTCCTAGGTGCTGATGTAAATCACAATGCCCTGATCATTCAGTTAACAGAAAACAGGAATAAAAAGGGAAGTGGTTAAGCAGTTCTGAGTGTTGAAGGGGGTATTTATTAAAAATTAATCTCACGATGGCTAGACACCCTGCTATAATCTTCTTTTCCATCATTTCATGGTACTAGCCCAGTGATCTCTTTTTCTTTCTGAATTTTAGTAATATTATCCAAATTTTCTATTTAGTAATATCTTATTCAATACCAAGACATATCTTCTTTTAATGTTTTGACTTCTTTCTATAAATTGTAGTATTCATTATCTCAATGTCACATATCTTGGGGTTCCAACTAGATCAAAGTTGCCTTAGAAGTGGGTATGTATTTTAGATGCTTTGTATTTTTCTTTGTACCTTGCCTGGAGCTCTTTTCTCTGTGGGTTTTTAACACAGATCTATATTTTCTGCACAAGTTAAGTTATTAAGGCAATATGAATTAAGTGAATTTAGCTAGGGCCTCTCTATGCTGGGAACTTCCTCATTGTATTAGTTCCTTCAAATTCCTTGAATGACTCACTCATTTCGATTGCTCCCTTTGATTTGTTAGTTCTGCAACTCAACTTTTCCTTTCCTTTTTTTCTATTACTTAGCTACCATTCACTCCAAAATTAAGCTTGAAATTCACTTTGTCTAGAAGACTCCTGCTCTTAATTCTTTTCCACTCTGCCCATTCCTTCAACATAAAGCAACTCAAATTTTAATGATTTAGGATTTTTTCTTTGCTGCTGCCCAGTTTTGAAACATTTCTTGTATATTCCATTATCCAAACATCGTTCCTAGGATGATTATAGGTGGTAATGTCGGGCTCTTTCTTTGCTATTTCTGAATATGCAATGGTTGGCCATTCTAATAGCTCAATAAATGCTAGTTTCTTCTCTTTGAACAATCTCAGAATAGCAGGGAGTCAAATATGTTTTAAAATTATACCACTGATCCGATTTTCTGTTAGTGAGTTTGGCACCAAGGGACCATTGTCATTCTACTGTGTTCTCTAATCAATGTAGACTGCAGTAAAGTGACAAGAAATTTGGTACATTTAAGAATTATAGAAAGGCAAAAGTGGCAAAAACCACAGAGACCATGCAATCACTCTAACAGAAGAGTGATAGTGCACCAAAAAAAAGGATATGACTTTTCTAAGGTCAAACAGCCAGTTCAAGAGAGGGCAATTAAATAAATCTAAATTGCCTTAGCCAAATACTCTTGTTACTTTGCCTTTGTACCTCTGCTCTTTCCTGGATCAATAATTTTTTAAAGTACTAACATGGTGCATTTCTTGACTTTTGTTTCTAACATATTCATAGAAGTTTAACTCCTTTCTTCTCTTGAGTTGTCACCTTTCTTATAAAATATTCATGGCAGTCCATCTTTTGTAGATCACCTTAAAAGCTTCTCAAGTCAGAGTATTTATGCCTCTGTTGATTCCTCATATGTTGAAAAGTTATTTTTAAACTCACAAGACAAACAAAACAAGTCTTCCAGAAAATTTACTTTCATAATAAACATTGTGATATATTTCCCTGACAATGGAAATTTTTAAACATCCCAAAGTTATGGTACCTACCCATGTGCTGTTCTCCCTAGGAGGCACTCTGATTGCCCTAAGGTTAGTAGAGTTCCAAAAGTAAGGTTGAACTGTATGTAGCAGAAGATACTCCCTCAGTCAGTATACTTCAGTTTGTAGTTGCTCAAGTAATAGTTCCGGTTCCAGTTCCTGTTACTTTTGTTTCTTAGAAACAGCTGGTCACTGTGATGCATAGCTGGTGACTATGATGCATGTCATAAGAGCCAATCCCCAATTAACAAACCCTTCTACCTCTATACTTTCTGCTTGCTTGTCCCATGTAAGCCCTGGACCACCAGAGATCAGGGCCTGATATATTAGGAAAGATTCCAATCAGTGGTGTCATTTCAGTATTTCTGTTTGCTGTAGCACCTGGTACATTGCTCAGGAGGACCAACCATGCTTTCCTCTTTGGTCACCAGTCACAGCCCTCAGGGACAGAGTGAGAACCTCTCCAGGTCCTGATGGGAAGGCACGCCCTCAAGATTTTCTTGAATCCCCTCAGTGGTCTGGTGGAGGATATCTGACTCCCCTCTTGAGTGACTCACATTGAACCTCAAAGGGAGGAGGATGCGATCTGTCTGTCTGTCAGTCTGCCTGCCTGCTGATTCTGGTAAGACTCCTGGGAGCATCCCTGTTAGTCTGTCTGCCAGTCCTACTCAGCTCAATCAGAAGAGGAGCCTGTTCAGCTCTCATTAGGACCATCCTCTAGGGAAACGGGTTGGAATGCTTAACATCTGAGTTCCTGTTGAATGATGGTATGAGTGAGTGGAATGGACAGTGTAAGCAATAGGCTGCTCCATCTGTGCACCAAGACTAGGAATCACTGGTTGCATTGGTTAATTGAGCCCTTACCCATGTTTCCATGGCAGTTGACAAGTGGCATAATGTAGACTCACATCCTCCTTAGCTAAATAGCACCTATGTCCCCATGAGGGGTGTAGCCAGGCAGGCATCTGAATGGTCTCTCTCTGAGGGGCACCCACCCTATGTCTATTTCACCATCATTGAAGGACACACAGCACACATATAGGCAGTCAGAAATGGGAACTAACTAGTCAAAATCCACAGTCCCTGACTGCAGGAAAAGAAGAGCTTTATTGGAGTTAAAAATAAAACCAAACCACTTGCTGCATCTCAAAGGAAAAAAAAAAAGGATAAAGCGGCCCATTCTTCCTGAGAATTCCACCTTGGCAATCTTATTGACTGCTACAGTTGCTGCCAACACCTATAGCTTCACTCCCTCCTCCTGACTTGTCTACTGTCAGTCAATTGAACTGGCTCTAGCTAGACATTGCCTACATTTGGTCACAGAGGTCCTCCCCTCAATACTTCTGCTTCATAGTTACATCTATCCTTGTCAAATGGCATTATCTAATGCCCACTTGAGATAACTGTCAGCAATTCCTTCTGAGTTTCACATTTTGACTGAGAAAAAAATGGACTATCAGCCATGGTGAATGAGTTGCATGGCCTTTCCCAGAGGCTGCTCTACCTAAATAAAGGAACCCACTTGAGTGTTTTTCAAAGACATCAAAGAGGGGAAGAAAAAGCCCATTGACCACTATTACCCAGAAATCTGATCTGATAGATGCCCATACCTCCTGAATAAAGATAAGGGTTATGGATACTAAAAAATAAATGCCCCTTCAAATTAAAAGACTGCTCAAAATTTTAACTTGGATCAGATGACAAACCCATCATGACAACTGACCCAAGGGGACTCCTTGGACCTCACAGCCCAAGGCTGATGGCAGACCCAATTCATTAGCAGCTGACTTTCTCAGAAGTTTGAACATTGGAAAGACTAATGCCACCTCCATCTGTGAGACACAAAGAAACGTGACTGCTGAGGCAATCCTCAGCCTGAACTTCTCCTTGCCCTATCAGGCTTGGGTGGACAGGACAGAACAAGCTCTACCAAACTGGGCCCCCAAAAGCCCATAGTCATTACAAAAGTAGGGGCAAATATGTGACTTTCTTGGTAGACAACAGAACAGAACTCTCCACCTTACCATTCTTGGGGCAGCTGACACCCTTGCCTGTGGCCCCTTCTGCTAGGCATGAACTTGCAGCCTGGGAGAATAGCTCACCAAACAAATTCCTGTCACCAGTCAGCCTCCCTGTCATTTAACCCTAACTTTCCCCAAAAGGAAGATGACACCTGCATCAGCCTGAGACAGATAACCACAATCCTGAAATTAAAAACATTTGCCTCCCAGAGGTATGAGCTAAGACTCACCTCTGGATCTAACCAACAACTGTGCTTCAGCCACACCTCTGCTGCCTAAAGCAGATCATGAGCTTGTTAGACTGTTAATCATCTTGGGCAAGATCTCCATGCCATCAACAGTGTAGCTGTCTCCTTGTACTCTGTGGTTCCCAACACATATACCCTTTTGGACTGTTAACTCCAGATTTACATGTCTAGATTTAAAAGATACATTTCTCTGTTTATGAATTGCTCCAAGAATCCCCTTTGACTGGGAAAATCCTGAGACAAGATGCAACTTACTTGGACTCAATTGTCACAAGAGGTTAAAAACTCTCCCATTATTTTTAGGAAGGCTCTAACAGTGGATTTGGCCAAGCTATGAGCACTTTTCTCCAAAACAGCCTATTTTTCTCTTCCTCCTGCTTACTATCAGAGTCCCCTGAGAAAAAATAATAGACTGTCAAATTGCTCCAATATACCTCTCTTGCCTGTAAAGTCAGTTCAAGATTTCTGAGATGCCAGTGCTGCCAGGATTGCCCTCCATATATGTTGTATCAATCTTCTGTCACCCACAGCCTGCAGGTACACCTACCTTAACCTAAAGAATGCCTTCTTTTGCCTTGAATTGGCTCCTGTCAGCCTGTCCCTCTTCACAACTTACCTGAACTCAACCTCCCAGAGGTTCAAAAACTTGTTTCATCTTGGAAAAAGCACTTCCGATGAATGACACCCAAGCTACCTGCTGGAAAGACACAAAAGGTCTGCTACAATGTCTGGCAGAAACTGGTTACAAGAAAAAAAAAACTCCACAGATTTCTTGGAGCTACTGACCTCTATAGAATCTGGATCCTTGAGTTCACAAAAATAATGATGCTTACTCAGACTGTCAGCCCCTAGGAGTGCCCACTTGCCTACCTTTGCAAATATTTGGATCCAGTTGCTGAGGGCTGACTTCCCCCTTTGCCTCCATGCTCTAACAGCCACAGTCTTTCTCATCAAGAGAACTAACAAGCACACCTTAGGCTGACACCTAACTGTTCAGGTGCCACATGCTGTATTGGACTTTTCAAATAACTGTAAACCACTACAGATGCTGAGTACACCTGTTTACAGATGGAAGTAGCTCTGTGAGGAATGAAGTCTGACAGACTAGAAATGATGTGGTCACCTTGGTCAAAGTTAATTTGTCTAAAGCTCTCCTGCTACTACTTCATGCTGCTGTTTGGAAACCTGCCGCCAGTGATGCCAAACCTGTGCTTCTGAAACCCCTCCAGGGATCTGATTGACTGAAACATCAACCCTAGTTGACCAAAAATCCTTCCCCAGTACTCCCAGAATATCAGAGACAGATCTTCCCCCACCATTTGCTCTGCAAGCTCAAGCCACAGTGCAGGCACCCATACTCTTGCTGCCAGCTCAGACTTCAGCATCTGTGTCACTGGCTATGATCTCTAATCAGTGCCCATCAGTGTAAAATAAATCTGCATTCAAATCCTGGGTTTCATTTTGGTATTTCTGTTTGCTGTAGCAGTGGTAGAAAACGTGACATTAACTAGTATCTTTTCCTGTTGTTGAGAAAATTACATGACACAAAAAGTTAAAGGAGGAAAGGTTTATTTCAACTCACAATTTTAAAAAGTTTCAGCCCAAAGTCAGTTGGTTCCAAGGCAGGATGGCATGGCAGAGGATCATCATAGAAGAGAGGCAGCTCACGGCATGAAAGGGCAGGCAGAAGGTAGCAAGCAGCAGCTGCAAAACAAAACCTCCCTTTTGCTTTTATCCCATGCAGGGTACATGCCACCCATCCACACTATGCTAAGCCAATCAGTGGACTAATTTGGTAACCACACACTCTTAATCTCAGCATCACATTCTGTAGATCCAGACAGCTTTGAAAAGCCTCACCTGTGAATGCATGAGGATTTGAGAGACAACCAGATACAAGCCGTAACATCTAGTCAACTGCAAAGCACCTCCACTGTCAGTTTATAAACTACCTGGAATGACTGCATAACTTGTGCTTCATCTTTGACTTCCTATTTATCATCTCATTCTTTGTGTTCTCTCTCATCTCACAAAGAACTTATCATAATAACTAATAAAATTCCTAGTAAATGTGCAATATATAATAGGAGTGACAAATAGTTGTTGAGACTGTTTTGAGAGGTAGAAGGCATGTCAGATTTTACCTTCTAAAATATGAAGAGCCATATATACCACAGTACCTATCTCAAGAATTCAGAAGGTGTAATTTTTGAAATATTTTAAATTCTAAGAAAAATCAAGAAAGAACGCTTCTAAGTTTACCTTAATAAATAGTTCCACTTTAGTTTTCAGATGTAAGAAAAAACAGAGTTCAGTGAACTCTATTATCCACATAGATTATAAGAACAAGAATTAAAAGCTCAGTAACTTCTTCATGCACAGTGACCAATTTGTTACACAATTTCCTAATTCTATATGCTTTTTTATTTTATTCTAAGTTATACCTAGTGAAAATCTCTCTTTGTAAAATTAAAGAAAAAGCAATTATATTTGAGTTTTAATGAAAAGGAGGAAATAACCTTAAAATAATGTAGTTTCAGTAATACTTAAATCATTAGAATTTCATACTTTATACTTTGGTGTTTTTTAAAAAGCCATAAATGTCCATATTTTCACATTGCAAAGTGAGAGATTATTGAGAGGTTGTTTTTCAAAAACATAAATTATCAATTTTTAAATAATATCTTTTGAAGTTAACTTTTCAGCAGTCACTTGTTTCTTTTGTCTGTTAATTTCATGTGATATTCGTACTATTTGGGGGAATATGGGAGATTAGATCTTTAGAAACGAGACATAGATACCTTTGAATGGGTTGCATGCCTATTGGCTTATTCTTTCATTCAGTACACGTAAGAACCAATATCACAGATGTGCTTATTTTAAAAAAATAATTCAGGGTGAAAATAATTCACAGTATGGTTTAGCTACCAGAGACGTGATTGTCCCAAGGATGAGTGAGGAAATGAATGAATGAATTAATTAATTAAATGCTTTTTGAGAACCGGGCGTGGTGGCACATGCCTTTAATCCCAGCACTCGGGAGGCTGAGGTAGGAGGAGTATTGTGAGTTTGAGGCCTGCTTGGGCTACGTGAGCGCAAGGCCAGCCTGGGCTACATAGTGCGACCCTGCCTCAAAAAAGCTAGGGTTGGGAATTTGGCTCAGTGGCTTAAGCACCTGTCTGTGAGGTGTGAGGTTGTGAGTTTGATCCTTGGTGCTGCAAAAAAAAAGAAAAGAAATAAATGCTTTTTTATCAAGCAACAAGTGCTTTGGTTCTGTGTTTTATTTGCTTCTGTAAATTAACAGTGGTATACAATTCACAATTTATTTGAATTTGGGAAATGAAGAGCATTTTTACCAGTCTGCAAGACCACATTGCAGTTCTTTTAAGTTCAAATTTCAGTAGCTAAACTTGTCCCTAGATAGCATTTTGTAAGGTTACTCATTCTTCCCTGCCAAAGGCAATGAAACAGAAACATCTAGAGATTTTATTTTAATTGCTATTGAATGCTTACTGAAGCAAATGTGGTAGAATTTTGAAAAGAATAACTAAAATCACCTCTATTCTCTATCCTTTTACTTTTTTAAACATTAAGTCCTTTTACTAAAGTCTTTGAAGGGCTTCCTTCAAAGAAATAATGTACAATGTATCATTATTTTCAGGGAATAAATAGTATTTACATTAATTGCATTCAGAAAAAAACAGAAATTTTATTATAAACTTGTTCCATTATAAACCTGTTAAAAGCTAATATTTATAATGAAAATTTATCTTCTCATTTACGTTATTTCAAGTTTTATTTAGTTCTTACTGAAGCATAATTTAAAATAAACCAAAAACTTGCCACTTTCTGTGCACTATAAATTCACAACACTTCAAAGCATGGCCTGACTTACTAATTGGGCTATTTCCACATTATTACATTCTTGTAGATAATACTTTTACTGTTATAAAAACTGTGTTTAACAATTTACATGCACACTTTTTGAAACAAGCAGAAAAAAGCATCTGAACCCTAGTATAACTGCAAAATACCTGGATTTGGAATCAGATTTGAGTATTAGTCTTGAACACAGAGAATATACATGAATTGTATATAAGCCTCTAGTGAGGGCCGGGAGTTTGGCTCAGCAGCTTAAGCGCCTGTCTGGCAGGTGCGAGGCTGTGAGTTCGATCCCCGGTGCCGCAAAAAAAAAAAAAAAAAAAAAAAAGCCTCTAGTGAAGTACTTCTGAGGAGATACTATGAGTTGTTTGAGGGATAATTTTAAATTGTATCAGAATGGTATTATTTCATTTTAATAATAATCTTTTATGAAAACATATTTTAGAAAAAATATTGCCCTAGTTTAGTAGAGATTGAAACATTCTTTAATTTTTGCATTTTATGTTGTCTGTTTTAATTATATGAAATAATAATACTGCAGATCACAATAAACTGGAAAATATACTGGTGGAAGATACCTGCTTATTCGGAAATAAATCCTTCCCTAGTCTGTACATATCCAAGTTTAAGAAATACTGGATTACTTGGTGTTTGATATTCCTTCCAGTTTTTGAATACATGCTTCTGGTAAAACTAAATCACATTTGCTCATAAGAATACAAAAAACAAAATCAAAACAAACGAAAACAAATACACGTAATTTGTCAAAATTTACCAAACTGTAGTATTAAGATCTGCTCATCTTATTTTATGCAAATTATTTTTCCATTAAATAAAAACAGTTACTCTGAAAAATAACATGTATAAAACAAGAAGGTAGTATTTTCATGTCTCTCAAATAGCAAAGATATAAAATATACATCTATATATCTGTTTTTATCAAATATGTTTATTTATATGTCTGTATCAGTACTGATAAAAGTTTGGTAACATGGATACATTAATATTTTGATAGTAAGACTACAAATTAGTAAATTTCTGGAATTAAATTTGACAATATTTACTAAGGTGTTATGTGTATTCATTGATCAAGTAATTGCACTTCTTCAAATATATATTGATGAAATACTCAGAAGTACAAAGATATTCATTTCCAAAAATTTGTAATTTAGAAAACTGGAAAGAAACCTGAATGTCCAAAAAACAGGATATAATTATATAAATTAGGACATATACTATATGGTTACATACTTATTAAATGATGTTTTCAAATGATTATGAATAGTATGAGAAAATACTGTTAAATACTTAGCAGAAGGAAGAGACTAAATCACATTTAGGATACTATACATGTAATGTGAAATATGAATATAAAATTTAAAATATATATACATAAATAGTAACAGTTGTTATCACTGAGGGATAAAATTGGAATTATTTTCTTCAAAATTTTCTGGATTGCTTATTAATGATTTCCAGTATTTTATGAGGAAACTAGATTATAATTATCTTATTATAACAACATAATTGTCATGTTAGGATTTCCAAATGTAAGTATAGTATCAATGATGCTAGAATTCTATAATTAAAATATATCTAAATATATGTCCCACACAATCGTAAAACATGATTAATGCTTTTGACATACAGATACAACATGAATACAAAGAAGAAAGGGTATTGTATTTTTTTTATTAGTTCAGAATATTTTTTTGCCCTTTCTTTTTAATTGCTATAATTGCCAGAAATTAACCTCAATTTTTTTTCTTTTGAAAGAGGCACTAATAAGCTATATAAAATAAATTTATTTTTTCTTTAGGATTCAATACTCAATAATATGTTATGGACAGTTAATGCTTACCCAGGACTCACGTGCTTTCTCACAAAGCCCTGGCAGTTAACATGACTGTGTGATAACTTCTGGCTAATGGATTCACTCTACAGATTTTTCTTGCCTTCTGCAGTAAACCAGAGCCCCATGTTAAGACTGAAATTGTAAGGCATTCTTCATGGAGATGTGCTACCCAAAGGAGGCACTATCCAGCAACAGAACAGCACGTACATTTGTGAAAAATAAATCTTTGTTATGTTAAACCACTGAGAATTCAGGATTTATCTCTAGCTTCAGTTTCAACTATAAGTACTTACCACTGAGAACATTACTACTACAATTTAGGGCTGCTATGAAAGCAACAACAAAAAAGAAAACCCTGAAGTATGTGGTTTAGCTTACTAGGCAACAAGAATTTAAAAAAAAAAAAAAACAGCTTGTACAAGGGCTGTAGCCAAACTCTTCTCAAAACTTATTAATATGATGTGATATCATTGGTTATATATGGCAAGTTATATCATAGGGTATAAAAGCCTCCACATTTTGGAAACAATTGTCTGGGGTGCAAGTAAAAATGAAAAGGGATAAAGGGAGATTAGAAATTTAAGACTATACAAGATGGGGGGAAAATGACAGATTCTGGACATCGTCCCATGAAAGAGAATTTAAGAAAACTCTTTTCAATAAATGTAAAATGCACAACTGTGAAAATGATCAGGGAGAAACATCAGATAAGTGTATGCTTTAGACCTAGTTTTCTGATGTATGTGAGATACTCACTAGAAAATCAAGCAAAAGAACTGTAAGGCCAAAACAGTAAAATATACTCTCTAATATGATTTGCAAACAAATAAAGGGAAATGTGATTCAATTTTTAAAATCAAGTTTTCTCTGCAAAATTCATGAGTTTGATCCAAAATACTTAGAATTATTCAAAACATGATAGTCCTTAGACTCCCAAACTTCATAAGCAAGAAGCAGGCTGGGAAAAGAAAACTATTCGGTCACAAAAAGAGCATATTTTTTAGTTCCACAAAAATGGCAAAGAGAACAATGGCAGAATTATAAATTCCTGTAAGATTGAAGAAGCAATGAGAAACAATGCCCAAGGACCTTATCCCTGAAAGTCACATCAGAGGTACATGCAGAGCAGAGTCTAGTAGGTGCTCAGGATTGCTATCACCAGTCAGGCTGTGTAACCTCCCTTTTGGATAGGAGACTTTGTTAAGATCATCTGGTCCTTACTCTACCATTGTGTACTATGTGGATAACTTGGTTTAGATTTGATAGTTTGCTGGACCAAAAGAAACCATACACTAAAAAGAGGGAGAAACACAGTATGACTTGGATTTTGAGCTGAATGTAGTAGCTGACCGTAACACTGGATTGTTTTCTTTTGGAAAAAATGAGAAGTTCAATGGGAGAAAGAAATTAACAAAGGATATTTGTTTACCAGAAGGGCAGATGGTAATAAAGACATTGACTCTTTACAGAATAAACATGGTGCCCTCCCATCTCCTACTCATTTTGCTATTATGCAGAGCTGTGTAAATACGTGATAGCTAGGGAACTAAAAATAGAAGTCATACTTGTGCTTTAATGTTTCCAGTCACTGAAAATTTGGACTTAATTTTTGTTGCAGCATAACCTATGTTGTCCTGCAAACAAATACGGTCACGAAGTAAATTTGGATTACAAAAAAAGAAACAAAACTAACATTCAATAGAGCAGTTTTTAAAGTTTTTGTTTTTATTAACAGTTGATATTAGGTTTGTTGTTAGATATTCAGGTGGTCAGAAAACAGTTCTCACTGAAAAGAATAAAAATGACTTTTCTCATACTTCCCAGGTACTCTTGCTACCATTGATACATATCATGAAAACACATTGAATTTTCAATATTGGAAACAGAGCTTGCATATATTGCTGCCTTCATTTTACATAGATAACCATCCCAAGTCAAATACATCTATTTCATTCTTAGTATGAAAACGTAGTTTGTTTTTTAATGCATTCTCAATTATAGAGTTTCATTAGATAAAATTACGAGTTTTTCCTTATTGCATTGCTGGCAACACTACGTACTTATTGCATTGCTGGCACACTACGTACTTTGGATAGATTCGGAATACTAATTCCATCATTCTGCATGTTGCCTGAATTTTCTCCCAATATACCACTTGACCTCAAAATTTGCTTGCAAAGTCTGCTATACAAATTTATTTAAAAATACTCACTTAAACTTTTCTCTCAAATTCTTCCAGGTTTCCTGTCTTTTACAGATAAATTTGCCCCATCCAACTATAGCAAAATTTTTATTTTTCCAGATACTTATAGGAAGTTACTCATGTGTTGTTCTGCTTGCATTTCTTAGATTTGGGTTGAGGGAGGTCACAAACTGATAATCATTTGCTTCGACATCATTTATAAAACAACCCTTCACATCCATTTTCAAAGTTACTTTTAACTTATATTAATTTCCTAAATGAATGTATGGCTTTGGTTTTGCACCACCTACTTTGCTCATGGATATTATTTATCTGTAAGGAGTCAACCTACTTATCACTATTAAAGAAGTTTTATTGAATATTTTATATCTTTTAGAGAAAGTTTTCCTTTTTGGTTTAAAAAGTTGAGGAGAGGTACTTTATTACAATGTCTATTTCAGAAGAATTGTGCAATTAGAAGACTAAGGTCCATGGAAAATTCTTTTTGGATTTATAAATTGATTTACTAAATTATTATTATTATTAATACAATTCTTCACCACCATTTGTTGTCATCTCTATGCAGATTTTATTATACAAAATTTTTAAATGCTTTGGATTTGAAGTATCATTTAAGGCCAATCAAATTTTTGTGTTTTAAAGAATTAAATAATAATAAAAATATACAAATAATAAAAAGTCTTAAGAGAATCTTAGCTATACTAGTGAACTGAAAGAAGACAAGCATCCTTATCAAAAAAAAACATAGAGGTATTGAAGAAGACAAGATCAATGATTCTGCAATATGTTAAATATGTGATAACATATTTCAAGCTGCAAGTATTCACAGGAGTTTAGTCTGAATATATCTGAAATTGTTGCATGTGAAACATTCCATGGAATCTTACAATGGCTTTCATACAGGCAATAATGATGTTTTGACCAAAACTTGACCATGATTTATTACTTTCTATAATGTTAACAGAGCTATGGACATTATTAAAATGTACAATGTATACACAATATGATCACTACTTTTTTGTAGACTATAGCATGATTTGAAAGGAAAAGTTTTTTATCATGTACCTCAAAACATGTTGAAAAATAATGGTGGGACATAAATTTACTATTAAAAAGTAAATATTTTCATTGAAAGAATAAATTCATCCCACATTTTCTCGCAATGCTGCAATACAATGCCTTATGATACCCAAGGGAAAATAAATCCACAGTAGATGAGATTACGCTAGGTTTTGTTATTACAACATACTAAAAAATTGCCTATCACACACACAAGAAACAATAAGAATCAAATTTGGAAGAACAGGGGTGCAGGACCTAGAAGATTGAAAAGACAACTGTTAGACATTTAAGAAGAGTTGTGACCCCAGTGAGACCCATATATTTGGGAAGAATATAATTGCATTGGTGATGATACTGATGATGATGATTGAGATATATAAAAAGAGCTGGCTCAGAATGAGAAAACATTGTAGGATAATTTTAGCTGGATTATTTCACTCTCATATACCTTTTCTAATGAATGTTCTCAAAACTTAAAAAAAAAAGCTAAACCTAAAAACTCTACCAGTTATCTTTCAAAAAGTATAATATTTAAAAGCCTAACAGATTATAAAATACTGACTATTGGAAGCATTTTTCCACAGTAGTATATAAAATAATGATTTTTACAATGGATGGTATATTACATGATATTAATTTCTTATCAGAATCCTGTCAATGTAACTCACTTCACTAGACACTAAAGAAAATTATCTTACTTAACCATAAAAATCCAGTTGTTTAGCTTCATTTAGGTAAAACTTAAGACAGAGTTTTATAATACCATTAAGGAATTGGTTTTCTGTGTCTATACCTTGTCTTCCATATTATCAGCTTCATCTTTAGACTAATTCTTCACATCACAATGATTCGTAGCAGCTACTGGGATTACATACTTCTTTTACATAACCATCAGGACAATGTTTAAATTTCCCCCAAGGAATCCAAAACAGCACATAAGTCTAATTACATTAAGTCACATGTTCTACCTTAGGGTCCCCAAAGTAAGAGAAAACTCGGACAAAAAAGGGACTGGAAAAGCATGCTGGGAAGGCAACTACAGGAAACAAGAATATACATTCATATTCCAAATGTAGCAGACTTGTAATTCCCTGCGCATAACCATCACTTATACCACTGCTCTTGGACAGATTTCCATTTGTCTACACCTGCATTTCTTTGCTGAAAAAATTTTAGTCTTTGAAATCCCATTCCCCACCAATGAAACAGTCTATAATTGGTAAGAACTTAATGCTCCCAGTGAGAGTAAATAAATATTGCAGCACATAACTCCTTTGCTCTTTGCACAACATAATTCTAATATTTATGCATGATTCTGGTTCCCAGAGAAGGATTAAATTCCAATAACCTGCAGTGACAGATTTTGATAATACATCTTTTTATTGATTACTTTTCCTCCTCTGTTTCACTTCTCCAGTCTTCTGATATTTTCTTCTCCCAAAGACGGTGTCCCAAAGACTTCTATTCTTGGCTCAGACTCTGCCTCCTGGCAAACCAAAACTCAAACACTGATATTAAAATTTCACCTTCCCCTACTCATCTTAATGGTATTTATTTTGCAAGCTATCTCTGGAACTCGGTTCCTTCCTGAATATAATGGAGATAATAATGTCTGGTCCACTTTCTTTGACAGGACTATTATGAAGAGCAAATTGAGAAGATGCATGCTAAAATGTTTTCTAAGTTATGATATAAATGAACATTGCCATCATTCCAATTACCATATCCTTTAGAAAAGTCACAGCCCTCAATGATTGGCAAGTAAACAGTAAAATACACTCATCTGTCTCAGGATCTGAGTCAATGTCCTCTGCCTTCCTGTGAAATCAAAAGGACAAAAATTATTAAAACATCAGATGATTCATCACAAAAGGATTACCCAAGGCATTCTTTTGTGTAGGCTAAGATGCCTCTTTATTTGTTGTTAATACCAAAGACCTCTCAGCAGTAAGGGAGCATTAAGTAAATAGGTTTTAAAAAATGTTAGAAAAGGGCAAAAGGAAGCCACCTGGTGGGTACTGCTTGCTCAAAGGCCACTGTATCCTGAACTGACTAACACCTGAGACTCCATAGGGCTGCTCCAAGAACGCGACTTACGCCATAGACACTCACCCGGTGCAGAGTGTTGGTTCCCAAGAAACACTGAGACCAAATGGAAACAAATAGTCACCAATT
>RJWM01006728.1:0-31465 GCA_004363535.1 Dasyprocta punctata
CCACACAAAGAAAAATGCAACCATCTTCCCCAAAACTGCAAAGCAAATCAAGTTTATGAGCCAAGGTACCAATGTACTGTACAGTATTATTCAATCCAGCAATGGCTCCAAAGAAAGTGCAGAGCAGTAACAAAGATAACAAGGATGTGCAGAGTCGTAAAGAAGGTAGCCAGAGTGTGCAGAGCAATAGTGAAAGAAATAAGAAAGTAAGAAGGTTTTGAAGAAAATAACTGATAGATTCTGCTAGCCTGGGCTTAGCTGTCTGTAACATGACATCTACTCAACTTGGTGCCAGACCCAGAGAAATAACTTAGCTCTCCAAGAGTAACTTCTATGTTCTCCTTCTCATTCCAGAGATGAACCTCCTGCTCCCTTTTTGCTTGTGCGTGGAGCCCTCTCCAATCCCAAGACTCCACAACCACCCAAGCCTCTACCCAGCCCCCAGTAAATCTTTGTTTCCTGTTTCACACAGGCAGATGCTCCTTCTGTTAATATATCATTTTGCTCACCTCCCAAACTCCTCCTCCAGCCAGACCTGATAAAAGTAGCTTCACTTCTTTGTTCTTGCTGAGAGCCACTGCACTGCCTTTCGCAAATCTCCCATGCCTACCTTAAAGGCCTTTTCTTCTCTTTGCCCCCTGTCCTGCTTTTTCTGTGCCACTGCCTCAGACTGAGTGCCAAAAATACTCTATCAATAACATTTGAATTGAAGAGGACATTGTAGAAAAGCATGAGCATGGTATTCATGTGGATGATTTGGCCTTGGAGGATAAGATGGCAAAGTCGATAATCTCAACACTGAGATTGCGAAAAAGCCAGGATATTGCACAGTGATTTAATGCAGGAAAAAACCTCTACAAGAGCAACAAGTGATGAGTTTAAAGCCAGTGGATGATGCTTTGATAAATTCCACAAGAGGAGTGGGATCCACAGTGTGGTTAGACATGGTGAGCCTTCCAGTTCTAACATGGCCCCTGGAGAAGCCTGAGAAACAATTCATGGAATTCATGAAGGCAGAGAGATACACTGCTCCACAAGTGTTCAACTGAAGAAGATGCCCAAACAAAACCTGTATCATGTGGGAGGCAAAGGCACTGGTGGGGCAAAAGCCCATGAAGGAAGATTGACCCTTTTGCTGTGTGCAAATGCAAGTGAAGATCCAAAGATTAAACCACTTCTGGATAAAGCCATTCCCAGAACCCTCATGCATTCAAGGAATAGAATGTGAACAAAACCTGACTGCTTGACACGTGGAGAGCCAATGTGAAAGCTCGGGTCACAAAGCCGAGTTCATGGGATGGCTGTATGAGGTGTTCGCACCCACCATTAAGAAACATCTGACAACCAGGTGCCTGAAAGGGACCTTCTGATGGACAGTGCCCTAGCACACCTTCCAGCCTTGATTGGTGATATGAATGCTGAGTGTGACTTCATAAAGGTCAAGTTCCTCTTCCCCAACGTGACATCTCTTTGGCAGCCCATGGACTAGCAAGTGATCTGCAACTTCAAGGAGCTGTAAACAGAGGAGCTCTTTACCAAGTGCTTTAATGTCACTGAAGAGACGTCTTTGACGCTGAAAGAGTTCTGGAAGAAACATTTCAAGGTCCTCCATGGCATCAGCTTCATTGCCAAAGCCTGGGAAGATATCATGTGCCAGATCTTAAACTCAGCCTGGAGGAAACTGTGGCCAGAATGTGTCACTGAATGTGACTTTGTAGGGTCTGATGCGCAGTAGTGGAGGAGATTGTGTCCATGGGGAAGAGTATGGTGCACACATAGAGGAATTTGCCTAGGATCATATGAAGGAGTTGACCACAGAAGATCTTGCTGGACTCCAGAGTGAGCAGCAGAAGGTGCTTGTTGAGGAGCATTCCACTGAGGAAGAGGCAGACAGAGAAGAGGGTAGCAGTGATGTGATAAAATCCACTACGGAAAAATGGGATGAGTGCTAGGATTTCTTGGAGAAGCATCATCCCAGCACAACTGTAATGAGCAGTGTTGGACCTGATGAATGCTAATGTGGTCTCTCTTGTCTGGAAGATTATGCAGCATGGGAAAAAACAAGACATCAAACAGATTTTTCATCAAGATTGACCCTGTAGCTCAGAGATAAAGAAGAGATAAAACCCCTGAAGGAGATCTCCCCAGTGTCCTTATGGAGGAGAACTCTGTCTCCAAACAATAATCTCCTCCCCAACCACCTTCTTGTCCTACACACCAGAAGTCACCTCAAGTAAGGTTAGTGTTATGTCTTCATAGTGTAGTGCACTTTGTTTCATATTTTTGTGGTTTCAAAAATACATGTGGTTCAGAATGAATGAACCTTATTTTTTTTTTGTTTGTTTGTATATTTTGGTGTCTGTCAAGTTACCCATTTGGTGGAATAGGTTAGAATGCAAGGCATTTGCATGTGTTTGAAGTTTAGAAATACGCTTTCTGCTTAATAGTGCTGCTTCCTTGAGGATGGAAATCTGTAGGAGAAAAAGTAGAGGCTCAATTACGGATGAAAAGCATGGTCCCAGCTTACAGGCTTAGGAATTGTTTTCCTTTGGAGTGAGTTTCCTGGAAAGGACAAAGACTTTGTAACTGTAGTTAACTGTGTGTCCCAAGGTTGCAGTTTTTCTTAAAAGTACGATTTTAAAATTATGATGTTTCTTGTCTTCTTTCTACTTATCTTTATATCTTCTCTCTTACCTCGGTAGTATCTACCCTAAACCCTTTTGACCTTATTTCACCAGACTCACTTTATCCTAGTTACATTAGGCTTTGCATTGTTCTTTAAACAGGTGCTTTCCCGCTTCAAGACTTTTATACTTGTGGTTCCTTTAGCCTTTAAAAAAAACCTGATGTTGTATTACTTATCTTTCTATATTTTATGTTTTTCCTACTAGAATGTAAAACCATGAGGGCAGGGATATTATCTGTCTTATTTAATATTATACCCCCAGTACCTAGAATAGTTCCTGGAACAGAGAAGATACACAACAAATATGTGCTTAGTGAATAAAAATGTGTATGTCTTAATTTACTATCACCACATCTTTCACCTTTCTCCCATCTCTGCCATCAGCTGTTATCTGTTGTTTTCTTGAGGACAAGGGTAGATAGTGCTTTGTTTTTATCAGTGTCTCTTTCAGCACAAAATACAAGGATATGCATCTCTTCCAGCCATTAAACACATGGCAAAATAGGGATTTGGGCTAAAAAAAAAAGGGATCAGGAGGATGAATGCTCATTTCTTTTGGTCTCTTCTAATCTATTCCATTGATCTTCAGGCCTGTTTTTATTCCAGTACCATGCTGTTTTTATCACAGTAGCTTTATAGTATAACTTTAAGTCAGGGATTGTGATGCCTCCTGCCTTGTCTTTGTTGCCTAGAGTTGCCTTTGCTATTCTAGATCTCTTCTGGTTCCAGATGAATTAAAAATATGGAACACTTCATGAATTTGTGTGTCATCCTTACCCAGGGGCCATGCTAATCTTCTCTGTATTGTTCCAATTTTAGTATATGTCCTGCCAAAGCGAACACTCTTTTAGTCTCATAGTCTGATAATATCAAAAATGTTTAAAAGTATAATCAGCTGAGGCAGGAGATTAGGGTATGGCCGGGTAGCTGAGCAAGTCCAGGACACACATACAGAAAATTCAGTTTCCAAGCCCTGCACCAGGAGCTAATCACAAAGTGCTATCATCCATTTTTCTAACATGAAATCAAGCAGGCTTCTGATAGGCTGACCTAGATCTGATGTCAGCCTGAAGACTGAGAGATACAAAAGGCCTCTGCCATTAACCTGTGGCCACTGTGAACTCTCTCAGGGGCCCACTCTGCAGTGTTCTTCTTTTCCCACTTCAATTGCTCCACTCTCACTCGGCAGAGCATACTTCTTTTTCTATCTTCAATAAATGTAAAACCTTCTTACTTTTTCCACATGTCTTGCCCAGTTCTTTGTTCAGGATACCAAAGGACCTGGACAGAGTCTACAGAGCCCCAGAACTCAGTAATGAAACCAGAAAGGCAGAAGCATGGTATAGTGGAAGACTATGTGCTCAGCATGCACAAGATCCTGGGTTTACTCCCCAGCACCAAAAATAAATAAGTACATAAATAAAGTTGTGTCCTGTACCCAAATAGCAGCCTTGTAACACATCTCAGCACATTGGTTAAAGCAGTGCTTGGCCATGTAGGCTCTTCAGTGAGACTCAACTCTTTCCCACCTTCAATGCTCCTGGGCACACTTCCTTCCAGAAACAGGGTGGTCAGTGTCATAAACCATTTACTAGGGACCTCTTGTAAACAGTGCTGGGTCTGATCACAGGAGTGCAGCTGATTTGTACACCTCCTGTCTCACAGGGATAGGTCTGGACCACTCATGGTCCCATTCATCGGCCTATCTGTTCCTACCCATCCCCACCCCCTCCTGAACCTCTCTCCACAGTGACTTAGGAAGTATAACTGGGTCTATTGTGCTGAATGGATCTGTTGTGCTAAAATGGGGAAAGAATTTAAAGATCCAGTCAGGTTATTTAGGAAGATGATTAGAAAATACTTCTCTCCAATTGAATTAATGCTCAGCCAAGAAAGTATCATTAATAGTGAAGATTTGCTAAAGTTGACTTCTAAATCTGTTCAATAGCATCCCCAGCTATACACATTATATGTAAATACAGAGAAAAGAGAGTCAACCATCTCTGTGATCTTTCTGTCCAGATGTATGAAGTCAATCCCTGCCTTTGTGAATGCTACAGGCATAGTAAGCCATGGATGAAGTTTTGAAGAACTAGTCCCCAAAATGACTAATTCTTGAAAAGTCAGGGCTAAACCAGAAGTGTGAGATTAGATAAGGTACAGGTTGGAGCCCAGAAATCAATGGTTAATTAAGATAGAACT
This sequence comes from Dasyprocta punctata, assembly GCA_004363535.1. Classification (NCBI taxonomy): domain Eukaryota; kingdom Metazoa; phylum Chordata; class Mammalia; order Rodentia; family Dasyproctidae; genus Dasyprocta; species Dasyprocta punctata. The sequence continues at coordinate 4,889 of RJWM01006728.1, forward strand.
GAAGCTTGTGTGTTGCCACAGGTCTATAATCTCAGCATCTGGGAGGCTGAGGCAGGAGGATCATAAGCTCAGGCAATTTAGCACCTTAAAGAGATTCTGTCTCAAAATAAAAAATAAAAAGGTTTGGGGATATAGCTCATTTTGAAGGCCCTGAGTTTAATAGCTAAGACTAAATAAATACTTTCGAACTGTCACATGTACCCAGCTAAAATAAAGCTGGAAAAAAATAGCTTCTTCCTTGATACCATGAATTCCACAACCTCTAAGGCTCAGGGCAGGAGGGCTGACCAAGAAGTCTTGACCCCTGTCCCAAATAACCCGGGTCAGGATGATTATGGCATATATGGCATTCCCAAGTGGCTACTGTGGCAGGCCGAGGAGACACTTTTGTTAGATCTGTTTAACTTTCCCTAAAAGCAACAAGCACTAAGGTTTTCCATTAATTGAGAATTACTGGGGTTCTAGTAGTGTTAAATATTAAGAAGGATTTAGGATATAAGTGCAAAGACAGATAAACAAAAGAAACAAAACAACAAATTAGTAGACTATTTTCATAGAATAGATTTAAAGGATGTGTTACATAAGGATGCTATTTCTTAGACACAGACTTCTGAAATTGAATAAATAAGTCTATCATTTTCTGCATTGGCTAATGTTATGCATGTGCAGCCGTGGAGGCATGGAGGATGCACAGATTACTTGGAGACAAGACTTGGTCAAGAGGCCTAGAGGGAGTACCCTGACAAGAGCACCCATTGTGAGGGAGTCTCAACGGAGAAGTTCTGAACTGAGAACTCTCTGGCTTTTATCTACAATATCAGTACAAGAAAGAAAGAAAAAAAAAACAGAAGGAAAATAGTGTGGGTAAGGAGTTGTATCAAGGCTAAGCAGTTATCAGGGAAAGGGGAAAGACAATGGCTGGTCACAACATGCTTCACTAGTCCGCACATATTGTTGTTTTCAGGACATTATGTGCAGGACCTATGTGATTTTGCCCTACAGGCCCTTCTTTAATCTTTAACCATACATTCCAGGGCTTACATGCTTTTGCCCTGCAGGGCCCTTCATGACTTTAATCATTCATTCCTCTGGCTAAGCCCCCCACAGGCCAAATCCTTTCATGTCTTAGGTCTTACACTTTGGGCAACATGCACATGATTCTTGAGAGAGAAGCCTGTTTAAATAGTTTGACTCTACACTTCAATCCACGAACTGGCCATCAAGAATAGCTGTGAGCGATTATATTTCCCGCCATCAAATACAGAATGAAACAGATGAAATAGCAGACTTATTAAGCCTACCACACAAATAATAAAAACGGAAGCTTTCAAGGTTAAGGAAGGCTTTTCAAGATATAGGGTTAGTAGGAGCAGAGTAAAGAATTTTAATCCAGGCTGTTTTCCTGCAAAACCAATTTCAGTATACAGTAAGGGCACAACAACTGCAGGCAATTATTAAAGTAAGACTGAGAAAGTTGAGAACAGATTGTATTAGACTTTAAATAACATGCTTAGGAGTTTGATTTTAACTTGTGGATGAGGAGAGCTGCAGAAATTCTGAGACAGGAAAGGAAATGTTTTAAATTGTCCAGTAAGAAAATAACTCTGGCAGAGACCAGAGACAGTTCCTTCTGATGGTGTCCCCTGTTCTCAGTGTCACAAGTCATCTCATGGTACTAAGTTCCTTATTAAATATGAGGTAGCTAAAACTAAATTTCTGTCACTTGAAACTGAAAAATTTTGGTTCACAAACTCAGTTTATAGATGATAAAACTTAAAACCAGAGACTTTGATGAATCACATTTTTTTGGTGTCCAAATCAGCACCACAATGTGCATTTTCCACTCCATAACCCCAAACCACTCTGTCTTGGGAAATTAGATCTTATACTTTTTCACCACTCTTTTGTTTTGAAGAAAAAGTGAACAAATCAATTTATCATGGGCAATTGCAGGGATCAAGCTTCACCTGACTATGGCCATCTTGGTCGTAGAAGCCATTTTGCCCACCAGGTGACCCTGGCATGAATTCCAGAATCTACAGGATAAACAATGTTGTTAAGACAACGTATAGTGTTTTGTCCTTGCCATCGACGCCCTGATTCAAATCAGTCTCTGTTCCTCTCTCTCTCTGTCTCTTTTCCCCTTCCTTCCAACAATTGCTCTGATACTTTTAGTTGTCTATCTACATTTTTATTTTCTGTTGCATTGCTGGAGATAAACCCAGAGCCTCATATCCTAGGCAAGTGCACTACCACTAAGCTATGTTCCCAAACTCCTGTTTCTTAACTGATATTTTGACATATGAACAGTTTTTTTTAAGTTAGAATAAAACTTTTATTATTTTTATTTTTTGTTAGTACATATTTGCTGTACATTGTGCTTACATTCGTCTTAGAAAGTAGATACATGTGCTCAACATATCGTGATTCTTTTTATTCTCCTTCCCCTCCCCACCCTCTTCACTCCATCTCTAAATTCCTTTCCCTCATTTTTATTATCGTTATTATTATTATTATTTTAGTTCATGTTTGTGACATACAATGATTACTTTCATGGTGGGTAGTTGGCACATGTGCAGAACACATCATATATTTTTTAACGTCTCCTTCCTCTCCCCCTTTCTCCAGCCTGAGTTTCTTGTCCCCTTCCCATTTCCGTAAGATCTGTCCCCCTGTTTTCTTTCATCAATGTTTTATTTTGCTCATTATTTGTACTGGGAGTTACTCAAATGAAAAAAGACATGCAGTATTAAAGCTTGCGTGTCTGATTTAATTCACTTGATGTTGTTTTCAGGGTGCATTCGTTTCCCTACAAATATTTCCATTTTTTCCTTCTCTATAACCAAGTAGTATTCCATTATGTATAGATACCTTATTTTCTTTAGCTATTTATTTTGATGGACATAGAGGCTGTTTCTAAGATTTAGCTATTATGAACTGTGCTGCTAAAAACATTAGTATTCATGTAATGCTGTAATATAATGTCTTTAACTCTTTAGAGAAGATACCTAGAAGGGGAATATCTGTGTTGAATGGAATTTCTATTTTTAGTGTTTTGAGAACTGTCCGTACTGATATCCATAATGGTTGTGCTAGTTTACATTTTTCACCAACAATGTAGAAAGGCTCCTTTTTCATTGCAGCCATAGCAGTATGTTATTATTTGATGATTACTATTTTTTCTAGAGTAAGAAGTAATCTCAGTGTAGTTTCAATTTGCATTTCTCTAATGGCCAGAGATGTTATACATTTTTTTCATGTATTTATTTGCCATTTGTGTTTCTTATTCCAAGAAGTATCTATTCATTTCAATTGCTCATTTTTTTTTTGATTGGGTCTTTATTTGGGGAGTCTAATTTTTTTGAGCTCTTTATGTATCCCAGATATTATTCTTCTGCCTGAGATGTAGCTGGCAAAAATTTTTTCCCCATTCTGTAGATTGACTCTTACCTCTGTGGCTGTTTCCTTTGCTGTGCAGATGTTTTTTAATTTGATTCTAGCTGTTATTTCTTATGCATTGGAATTTTGTTCAAAATGTCCTTGCCTGTGTCAAGAGTCTATCTATTTTATCTTCCAGTAGGTTAAGTGATTCTGTTTTAATATTTAGATCTTTGAACCATTTTTGATTGATGAGCGATGTGAGTCTAGCTTCAGTATTCTGCACATGGATAGCTAGTTTTCCCAGCACAATTTGCTAAAGAGGCTATCTTTCCTCCAAGGTGTATTTTTAGCCCCTTTGTCAAAGTTCAAATAGTTGAATGCTGTCTGGGGTTGTTTCTGTATTCTATCTGCCATTTTGCTGATCTATATGGTCTGTTTTTACATGAGCATCAGGCTGTTTTTATCACTGTAGCCCTATAGTATTACTTGAATTCAGGTACTGTGATTGATGCCATGTCCTTTACTTTGTTACCCAGGATTGCTTTTGGTACTCTGGGTCTCTTCTGGTTTCATATAAATTTTAGGATTGCTTTTTCTAGTTCTGTGAGGAATGCTGTAGGTATTTTGATTGGGGTTGCATTAAGTTTATATATAGTATCAGTTTTGGAAGTGCGATCATTTTGACAGTATTTGTTCTGCCTCTCCAGGAAGAAGATACATGTTTTCATTTTCTGATATCCCTTTTCACCTCTCTTTTCTGAATATTTTAGTTTCTGTAGTAGGGTTCTTTCATTTCCCTGGTTAGGTTAATTCCTAAGTAATTTTTCTTCTCTCTCTCTCTCTTTTTTTTTTTTTTCGGTACTGGGGATTGAACTCACAACCTCACGCCTGCCAGACAGGCACTTAAGCCACTGAGCCAAACCCCCAGCCCTAGTTTTTTGAGACAGGGTCGCATTATGTAGCTCAGGCTGGCCTTGCACTTGCATTGTAGCCCAAGCCAGCCTTGAACTCACAACGCTCCTCCTGCCTCAGCCTCCCGAGTGCTGGAATTAAAGGCATGCCAGCCCTATTTTTTGAGACTGGGTCTCACTGTGCAGTTCAGGCTGGCCTTGAACTCACTTTGTAGCCCAGGCTGGTCTTGAACTCACAACGATCCTCCTGCCTCAGCCTCCTGAGTGCTGGGATTAAAGTCGTGCACCACCACACCTGGCTAAGTAATTTTTCTTGATGATGTTGTGAGTAGTATTGTTTTCTTACTGCCTTTCTCTGTGAATTCATTATCGATGTATAGAAATTGTACTGATTTTTGTGTGTTGATTTTGTATCCTGCTGCATTGGTGAATTGGGTTATTAGTTCCAGCAGTTTTTTGGTGGAATTTTTTGTGTCTTCTGTAGAGGATCATGTTATCTGTGAATAATGATAATTTGATTTATCCCTTTTAAAATATGTATCCCTTTTATTTGTTTCTCTTGTCTGATTGCTCTGACTAATATTTCAAGCACTATGTTGAACAGGAGTGGTGATAGTGGGCATTCATGTCTAATTCCTGATTTTAAAGGAAAATATTTTGTTGTTCCCCATTTCATATGTTGGCTATTGGTTTGTCATAAATGGCTTTTATCAGACTGAGATAAAGTCCTTCTATTCCTATTGTCTTCAGGATTTTTATGAAAGGGTGTTACATTGTGTCAAAAGCTTTTTCTAAATCTATTAATATCACCATGTGATTGTTTATCCTTTTTTCTGTTTATGCAGTACGTAACATTTACTAATTTGTGTATGTTGAGCCATCCTTACAACCCTGGGATGAAACCTCCTTGGTCATGATGTATAATCCTTTTGATGATTTATTTCATTCTATTTGCCATTATCTTATTGAGGATGTTTACATCTATGTTCATTAAAGATATTGGCTTGTAGTTTTCTTTCTTAAGTTGGATCTTTGTAGTTTTGGAATCAGAGTGATGCTGACTTTCATTGAAGAGTTTGAGGAGTATTGGTGTTATAGCTTTCCTAAAGGTCTTGTAGAATTCAGCAGTGAATTCATCCGGTCCTGGTGTTTTCTTAGTTGGTAGGTTTTCTCTTACTGACAATTTCATTGTGTGTTATTGGTTTGTTTAGAATTTTTATATCTTCTTGTTTTAGTTTTGGCATTTCATCTGAGTCTGGGAATCTGACCATTTCTCTAAGATTTTCAAGTTTTGCAGATTCCAATTTTTTAATAGTTACTGTCTTCTGAATATTGATGGCTTCCATTGTGACACTGTGATTTCACCTTTTACATTTTTAATTGGCATCGATGTGAGTCTATTTTGTATATTCTTTCGAAGAACCAGCTTTTTGATTTGTGAATTCTTCGTTGTTGCTTCTTTTAGTATCAATTTCATTAATTTGTGCTTTGATCTTTATGACTTTCTTCTTTAAACTGGGTTTGAGCTTGGATTGTTATTGTTTTTAAGTATCTTGAGATTCATCACTAGATTATGTATTTGAGTTTGCTTTGTTTTTCTTGTTTTCTCTTTTGGTACTGGGAATTGAACTCAGGGTCTTGTACTTGCAGAGCAGGCACTGTGCTGCTGAGCTATATCCCTGGCCTTTGCTTTGTTTTTCTAATGTTAGCAGTGAATGCAATAAACTTCCCTCTTAAGACTGCTTTCATTCTGTCCCATAGGTACTGGCATTGTCATTTGATTCTAGAAATTATTTTCTTTCTTTCTTCTTCTGTCATTCACTGAGTGTTCATATGTGTGTTATTAAGTTTGCAAATGTTGGTAAATTTTTTGTGGTTACTTTTGTAGTTAATGTCTGGTTTGACAGTAACCATGGGGTTTTTTATTCTTTGTTTTTATTCAGGCAGGCTTTGTGGACTAGTGTGAGGTCTACATTTTTTTTTTTTTTTGCGGCACCGGGGATCGAACTCACAACCTCACACCTGCCAGACAGGCGCTTAAGTCACTGAGCCAAATTCCCAGCCCTAGTTTCTTTTGGAGGCAGGGTCACACTATGTAGCTCAGATCGGCCTTGTGCTCACATTGTAGCCCAAGCCAGCCTCGAACTCACAACGCTCTGCCTACCTCAGCCTCCTGAGTGCTGAGATTAAAGACGTGCGTCACCATGCCCGGCTGAGGTCTACTTTGATTAAAGTGCCATGTTTTGCTGAGAAGAAAGTGTACTCTTTTGTAGTACAGTAAAACACTGTAGATATCTATAAAGTTCATTTGTTGGAAGCGTGATTCAGCTCTGATATTTCTTTGTTGATTTTTTGGTTAGTTGATATGCTTCTGTAAGGTATTGATTTCACCTGATATGATTGTATTGTTTATTTAATCTTTTATGCCCAGCAGTGCTCCCCTGTTTGGTGCAAATATATTTAAAAGTGTTATCTTTTTCCATTGGGTTATTTCCTTAACTAGTATGAAATGATCTTCTTTGCCTCTTTTTGATGAGTTTTAGCTTGAAGTTTGCATTGTCTGAGAGTATAATTGTTACTGTTGCTTGCTTTCCAGGTCCTGGTACACAAAATATTGTTTTCTGTCCTTTGATTTTTAGTCTATGAATATCTTTTTGGATTAGAAGGGATCTCGAAGGCAACAGACTGTTGGATTCTGGTTTCGATCCCATCTGCCAGTCTGTGGCTTTTGAATGGAAAGTTGGGGTCATTCACATTGAGAGATATTACTCAAAGATACTAATTTATTCCTGTCATTGCATTTTTTTCTGTTGTGGTAGCATTGCTTTCCCTTTTCAACAATCCAGATACTTGGTTTGATCTATATGTATCATCTTTTGGATTAATTTTCTATTTCAGGAAGTACTTCTGTAAGTACTTCCCTCACTTCAGAGTACAAGTATTTTCAGTGAATTTTCTCTGAGTATCTGTGATGTGACTTCTCCTCCAGTCAATTGAGCTAAATCTCATGTGAACAGTTTTCGAGAAAGCCCAGGTATGTTACGATTGGCCCATTTCTGTATGCTTTAGTATTTAAACCCGGTGAGTATCCCACTTTGCAAATGATGAAAATGGAAGCTTCCAGAGTTAAAAACGTCTTCTTGCCTCGTAGTGTGGAGATTGTCTTCTCTTATGCTTATGCTTCTACCTGTGAGCCTCTAATAAATTGCGTCCGTGTAATGCTGAATTTATCCATCTTTATATTCTAAGCTCCCTCTGACTGGTGACCTGTTCTCATACATCAAGTCTCTCTGAAACAGCAGTCAAGAAGAAGCTTTTTGCATGGATGATGCGCTTAATAAATAAAACATACATTAAATCCTTCTTCACGCCCATCTTAGTACAGTGTCTTGTTCCACTCACTTCTGTGTCTACACTGCAGCAGCCTTTTAGCTCATCCAGTGGTTGCCACTCTTTCCCACTACTGTCTAATAATCTCCCTCACTGCTCACACAGCAGGCTTCAAGCTCCTAAGCATGTCATTCAAGGCTAACAGAAATCTGTCTAACTTGTTAGCCTTAATTCCCTAATTACAGTATCCAAAAGCCTTGGCTAAATAAGCTTTTAATGCTCAACAACTATCAGCTGCTATTATTTTTGTTAAGAAGATTGTCCTGCTTGTTTCTATTCCTCCTGTGTAAACGTGACCTCCTTCAGGCATGAAATTCCCGACTCTACTCTTTCTCCACACTGAAGTGTTGAGTCTCTTCCTCATATCTCCAAGTTTTCCAGTACAACTTGAAAGTTTCACCATAGTTTGCTGCATATTACTGTCACATTTGAACATTCCTTAACTTTCCAGAAGTTGAACTCCTCAAGTGTAAGAAAAGTGTGTTATCCTTTATTGTACTTACACTTACACATAAGTACTGCCTAAGTGTTGAATGTAGGACTAACTTACTAATGATGAGGAGAACTCGCCAGCATCCTTTATCTAACCAAAATTAAATGTCTAGGCCAGGCATGGTGGTGCATGTCTGTAATCCCAGCACTCGGGAGGCTGTCTGTCTATCTAACTATAGTATTAGGGTTGAAAAGGAAATAAAGTAGGGAGAAGAGAGAGACAGAGAATGCTTGAGTTCTTAAAACTTCCTCAGAAGGACAAGGAAGCTTCTTTCCTGACAGTTCTTAGCAACTTCTCATTTCTCTGTGGTCTGAATTCTGAACTATCAGCTATCAGCAGCAGGCTGGGGTACGTAACTCTTGAACTGTATGCCCCACATTCAAGGGTAAAGTTAGTACATGGACTGCACAGAAGTGTAGACACCAAGGTGAAATTAGGATTTATAATTAATGTTAAGGAGGAAAAAAGGGAAACAATCCTATGGGGTAAAAGAAGCTTTAAGAGCCAGATGTGGTGACACATGCATCTAATCCCCGCACTCAGGAGGCAAGAGCATCAGCACAAGTTCAAGCCTACATTGTGAGTTGAAGGCCAGTCTGAACAACACAGTATGACCCTGCTCCCCGCTAAAAAGAAAAACGCTTTGTCTATGTATTGACAAAATGAAATATATAAGCATTATTTGGATTCTGACACAAAAGAATGAATTGTTTAAAATGTCTAAGACACTTGCCTCGTTTCAGGGCTGTTTGAGCCCAGGAGTTGGAGGCCAACCTGGGCAACATGGTAAGATCCCATCTCAAAAATAAAGAAAGTCCAAGAAAAAAGTCCACTTGAAAAAATTTGAATATTCTCTGCATATTTGATCTAATTCATTTCATAACTATTTTATGTGTAGTAACAGTATTATACCTGTTTTAGTCCTTGTCTTTTGGACACATATAGGAATGAAATGCTATGATATTTGAGATTTGTATTAAAGTAACCAAGTGTGAAAGTAAGAGGGTAAATGGAGATACTGACAAAGCAGGACTAGTTGGGTGATGAGTATATTGGGTTTTATTATGCAACTTTCCTTACTTCCAAGTAGAAAATTTCCCTAATAAAAATTTAAAAGTCATTACCTGAGAAAAAGTATTTACTATCACAAAAAAATAGACTAAATGGTTTGGAGGCAACCATAAAGTCCACTGTATTAATGCTTCTCATATATAGTGTATCACTGATTTTTGGATGTTTAAAATATTTTATCTATTTTCACAGACTTGACTAAGTTATGAATTTTTTTTTTTTTTTTTTGGTACCGGGGATCAAACTCATGACCTCACGCTTGTCAGGCAGGTGCTTAAGCCACTGAGCTAAATTGCCAGCCTAAGTTATGAATTTTTAGGGGTAAAAATCAAAAAGAACTTAATGGGTACACAAAGATAATCCTTTTTCTCATTTCTATCCCTTGTGACCTCATGTTTCACCTGTTTTTCCTGCAATCACAGTTGTCCTTTCACCATATACAGCTTTTGTAATTGCTGCAAAATACTGAATTTATAAATACTACAACTTATTGAGCAATCTTATTATTGTCGAAATTTTATGGGAGGAGAACGAGAAGGGCCTCTCGCAGGGCCCGGCCTGGCCTGCCCGGCCCTAGCCGCGTAGGCACCGATCAGGACGCAATTATGGACTGCCTTCCGGGGTCCTGACCCCAGGACCTTGGAGGAGAACAAGAAGGGCCTCTTGTGGGGCCCGGCCCAGCCTGCCAGGCCCGAGTGGCACCGGCGCGCTTGGAATCAGGGACAAACACTACCCCCTCCACCCCCCACCCCACCCCCCGTCAGCAACCTGCTGTTTGGGAGGTCTGGCTAAATTGATAGCAACCAAGGAACATCAACTAACTTTTGTTTTGTAGATTTGGCCAGGCCTCTGGTCAGCAACCCAAGCATCTCTTTACAGCGGGAAATGTAGCAAGTATGGGGGATTCTTTTCTGTCTTGTCTTTTATTATTAATAAAATATAAAAAAAAATAAATAAAATAAAAAAAAGAAATTTTATGCTATTTTAATTTGTTTACAAAGCTTCCTGTGCTTTAGTTTTTTTTTTATCATCAAGTATTCTTTCTTGGAAATAGTCAATTTCAACCAGAGCATTTCAAACTCAATTATCTGATAATTTGAAAAAATAAAATAAATATTTCCTCAACCCTACATCCCACTTCATTTGCATATTACTCTTTTTTTCCTACAGAGCCTGATCCAAAACATCAATATTCTTTAGTGAACAGCTACTCGTACTGTTGTGTTAACTCCCTCTGTGGGGAGCGACAATGAACCATGTCTTAGACAAATGAATCCTTCTTTATTTCCCCTTCATATTCTCTCTTATTAGGCTTCAAATACCATCCACCCACTTGTAACTCCTATTATGTATCTGTAGCTCAGAATAGTCATGTGTGTCCAAGCATCTACTTGATAGCTTTACTTAATACTTGGCACCTCAAACTTTCCAAGATGTGATTTCTTCCTCCAAACTTGGTTCTATTCTAGTATTTTCTGTTTCAGAGAATAGTACCGTGATAGATGCAACTGGATATGCCATCTTTTTCTTTCTCATTTTCCACATCCAATCCATCATTAAATGTTATTGATTTTATCACAAAAATATTTCAGAGTCCATTCAGTTTTCTCTACTTTTAGTACTACCGTGTTATCTGAAAAAATAGCTTTCTCTCCCTATTTTGATGAGGTTTTACTGTGTTCTGTACATTGGTCTCTAACTCCTGGGCTCAAGAGATCTCCCAGCCTCAGTTTTCCAAGTAACTAAGGCTACAGACAAATGCCATCACGCATATAGCTTGCCCTTTTTTCTTTTCTTTTCTTTTCTTTTCTTTTTTCTTTCCTTTTCTTTTCTTTTCCTTTCTTTTCTTTTCTTTACCTTCTTTTATTTCTTTTTTCTTTCTTTTGTAGTCCTGGGAATTGAACCCAGGGAGCTCTACCTAAGAGCTATATTTCCAGCCTTTTATGTTTTATTTTCAGACAGGGTCTTACTGAGAGTACAGGCATGTGCCACTTTTCTGGATGCATGTCCAGCTTTAAACTGTAATTATTTCTCATCTAGACTAACTAGCTGTCCACTTATTAGTCTCTCCTCAACCCAACTCATTCTTCAGACTTTTGGTGGAGTGAACTTTCCTCCTCAAAATACGGATCTGATCATATTGCTCTCACTTCCCTAGGATTCTTGATGCTTTTCCACATCTGTTATGCTAAAGGTCCTAATCACCATCAAAGTCCTGATCCTTCATCTCTAATCATTTCAAATACAACATTTAGCTCCTTGACCAAAATATCACTCTCATTAGGTTCCTTGAACAATAATCTTGTACCACAAGATTACTGCAAACTTCATCCTCTCCATTCAGAACACCCTTCCTCACCCTTTCTTTGCCTGGACCCCTCCTGTTCAGCCTTTGATTTGTGTGTTAAGTGTTTTTTGGGAAAGCCTTTCTAGATGTCCTCAGTCTTTCACACATTGGTTTTCTATCTATTCAAAGCACTTATTTCTATTTGAAATTATATATCCATGAGCAAAATTGTTTGAAAATATTTATCTTCCCATAGATAGTATGCCAGGGTTTTTGCTTACTAACATAATTCTTGAATCATGGAAGGTATTTACTGATAAATCTTTATTTTTCTTTCAGATTATCTCTTTGGGTTTCCTTTGTGCCTAGAGGTGAAGTGACTAGGTTAACATCTGCACACTCAGTCTAATGGCTTTCATTACATAAACAGCTGCATCACAGAGGATGTAATAGTCTTCCCAAAAGTGTCTATTAATGAAAGATAATTCAATGAAAAATTAGGTGAATTTAATAATTATTTTTAAAAATCAACAATTTTAATGTTTTTTTTCTTTCATCTTCTCATGTTTCTGTTTTTTTTCCAGGGGTCGGGGGGAGGATGTGCTGGGGATTGAAGTCAGTCCCTTGATTATGCTAAGCATGTGCTCTATTCCAGAGTTAAACCCCTTAGTAAATAAGATAATTATTTTTATCTGCATTTCTACAGAAACAGGGAGCTTTCACATCTGCACATGTTATACAGAAGAGAAGAGTAACAAATAGATGCAAGATCTAAAAAAAAATCCTTTCATGTTATAATAATGAACTCAAACAGGACAAGTGTAGGGTCTTGCACTTTGTTGGACAGGTAGTCAATGAGAATGTGGTTTAGTGAGACTGTGGTTGCTTATCTTGGCTCAATTCCAAGGTTTCTTCTACTGACTTTAGCATACTCTGCCTTTCTTGCAGCTGTTTCCAGATCCATAGACACTTTATCTTCTTTTGATAGCTGCCTCTATACTTTCCACCTCTTTGGTCCTCTCCCTACCTTAGTCAGGCTTTGGTTATGATTTTCCTAGTTACCTCTTCACTGATTCTATTCTGAAGAAAACACCATTGCCCTTTGTATTTTTGTAAGCATAACATACACACACATGCATGTGTATATATATATATATTCTTTTTTTTTTAAAAGAGAATGTGTAGTGGTGCACACTTGTAATCCTAGCACTCTTGGAGGCTGAGGCAGGAGAATTGAAAATTTGAGCCCAGCCTGGGCAAATTCTCAACTTAGCAAAGACCTTGTTTTAAAAAAAAAAATAAATAAAGTGAGTGAAGGGTCTAGGATGTAGCTCAGTGCGAAGACCTCAGATTCAATCTCCGTAACTGAAAAAAGTCCATACAGAGCTGATGAGTTCTTCAGCCTCCCTTCCTCTGTACTTGAAAGACCTCAACAGCCAACAGGATCATTGAGTGCCCTTTCCCTGCACCTGGAAGACCTCAGCAGTCAACAGGACCATTGGCCACCCTTTCTCTGCACCTAGTAGACCTCAGCAGCTGATGGGGTCATTGACTGGCCTTCCTCTGCACCTGAAAGACCTTAGCAGCACATGGACCATCAGTGACCCATTCCACCACCTGAAGTACCTTGGTGAGCTGACAGGAGCCTTGGCAACCCCTCCCGCAACACAGAAGATCTTGTAGGCCAATGACAGTGTGGTGAGTTTCCCCCTCAAGCAGAGGACCTCAGTGGATTGACAGGAGCCACAGTGAACTGCCGTGACCCACGCGGCTCCTGAGATTCTTGGGGTGAAGGACCTCCAGAGGATGAGAAAACAAAGACAGAGACAAAGCTGGAGCCAGGTGGAGCCCTTATCCTCCTGATGGGAGAAAAGGAACTGCTCAACCACTGTTGCAGGTTTATTTATATGCAGGGAAGGATGACGTCAATTTTAGCCCCTCTGCCTAGCAACCCAGGCCTGGCTTGTTTAGGAGCCTCCTGTTTTGCTGGGCTGTAGGAGCCTTTTTCATGTGGTTGACCCAGGTGCTCTTTGTTACTTTGGTAAGTTCATGTCTGGGTCATTTTCTGGCTTCAACGGCTCCCAACAGTGAACCCTCCTCCCAGCTATAGGAAGTTGGCAGGCCATCAAGAGTGTGGGTGAGTCTTTCTTCCATACAGAGAACCCTGGGTGGGTTGGTGAGAGCACTGATGAAGCCTCCTCACCACCTGGAGGAACCTGAAAGTGTCTATGAGATCCCTAGTGACACAGTAGGGTCCCAGCTGAGGCACGCACTATAGACAGGGGGATCTGGTGGCCTGGAATAGCCTGAAGCCACAGTAACAATAGGAGCTAAGGGTTGGTTTACATCAATATTCCTAGGTTAGTCAGCCTAGGAAGAATATAGAACTCACCTAGCAGGCTCTGCAGGAGGAATGCAGGTGACTGGCTCCTCCCCTACACTGTAGGATCCAGCAATTGGGTGAATGTCAGCTACACAGTAAGACCCTAAGACACACACAATGGACAGTTGAGACTAAAGGGATTAAAAAGATCAAAATATTAACCCAAGAGATGAAAATGACAAAACAAAAAACAAAATACAATCTCAAAAGTCCAGTCCATCAGGAACAAGTACAGGAGACATTGAAATAGAGCACATTGGAAGTCATACACCTGAAATTTCTGAAAAGATAGCAAGTGAAATAAAGAAACAAATCCATGAGGCTATAGAGGAACTCAGATTAGACATAATTTCTCAGGTAAAGAAAAAAGTGACAATCTTAATAAAGGATTTGCTCAGCATAGCTAAAGAAGACATAGATAAAAAAGTACAGGAGCATAGGAAAATGATGGGAACCTTGAATGAACAATATAGGAAAGAAATAGAATGCATGAAACAAATTCAAAGAGATATCCAGGAAATTAAAAATTCCACTGAAAACTGGTGAAACCTCTTTAATGAAACTGAAGATAGACTTTCAGATCTTGAAGACAGGATCACAGCTAGTGATCATGAAAGGGAAGAACTTTTTAAAATAACAAGGGAGCATGAAATAACAATTCAATTGCTTCAAGATGATGCAAAGAAAAACAATATAACATGATAAGTAGAAATGAAAATGCAGGAGTCAATGCAAATAACAAAAAAACTATTTGCAGAAGTAATAGCAGAAAATTTCCCAAACATGGGAAAATAATTGAATATACAGATAAGTGAGGCTTATAGAACATCAAATGGTCATAACAAAAATAAGTCTATACCCAGACATATAATAAGCAAGATCACAGAAATTCAACATAAAAACAGAATACTAAAAGCTGTTAGAGAAATGACACAACTCGCCTATCATGAAAAGCCCATTAGAATCATGGGTCACACTCCCTAGATCTAGCCACCTCCAAAAACCCTCACCTATGAGTGTATGAGGCTTTGGGGGCCGCAGCTAGACAAGCCATAACTTTAAGTATGTGAAAAAAAAACATTCAACATCTTTAGTCATCAGGGAAAAGTAAATGAAAATCACACTGAAATTCCATTTCACCCCAGTCAGAATGGCTATATCAGGAATACAAAAACAGTAAATGTTGATGAAGTGAGGGGCTACTTTTAAATTGTTTTTTGGAATGTAAATGTAAATTACTAGTCCCAAGATTGAAATCAGTATGAAGGCTCCTCAAAAATCTTAAAACAGAACTACCATTTGATCCAGTTATACTACTCCTTCATATATTCCTGAAATAATTGAAATTAGCACACTATCGTGCAAGCTGGATATCAATATTTATTGTGGCACACCTCACAATAGCTAAGTAAGCTATGGAAACAACTGAAGTGCCTATGAAAAGATGAATGGATAAATAAAATGTAATATACAGATGTATATAATACATATTATATATATATGTAATATATACATTATGTAGCCATAAGGAATGAAATCATTTGCAGGAAAATGGATGGTACTGGAAAGCATCATATTAGATATAACAAGCCAGATTTAAAAAGACAAGTATCTGTTTTCTTTCATATGTGGAATCAAAGAGGGAGAGGGAGAGGAAGAGAGAAAGAGAAAGAGGAGAGAGACAGAGAAAGAGAGAGAGAAGAGAAACACTGTCGCAAATAGGTCAAGTAGACAAAAAATCAACAACAAAATATCAGAACTGAGCCACACCCATGAACAAATGACTTAGTAAATGTCTACAGAGTGTTTTATCCCACAACATCAGAATACACTTCCTTCTCAGCTGCACACAGGGCCTTTTCCAAAACATACCACATAGTAGCCCATAGAAAATGCTTAAGTAAATGAAATGGAACTGAAATTATCTCATGCATATTATCAGACCATAGTGCAATAAAATTGGAAAAAAATTGCAAAAGAAGCCACAAAAACTGAAACCAAATTTTATTATCATACAAAAAGTACAGGTTGGGATCCAAGAGATTTTGTACCAGTAGTAAAAAGCTCACCATACAGCAGTTAGCAGCACAGTTTACAAAACATCACAGAAGAAAGTACTTGAACCTTTTTTTTGTGATTGAATGGTATGCTCAATTTTTAAAAAATGGGTAATGGTTATTTAAACAAATTTGTCTATAATTGATTGGTTGAATTTCATTGAATCATGCTGGCAAGGACATAGAGCTAACATTCTGTGTTGTGATAATAGTTGGGTTTGGGGGAAGTCAAGATGACTTAATGTTTGGTTATATGTTTATGAACAGTTGGCTTTGGGTAGACCTACTGTGGCTTCCACTTTTATTTTTCTTTCACATATCCAATTTAAGATGTTTGTGGTTTAGCCTTTGAGTTTACTCAATGTATTATGATATGGACAGAATTAGATTTATAACATTCTCTTTTGTGTTTTGTCTTTACAATTGTTTACCATTGTTTTTTGCTTTCTTCCTGCCTTTGTTAATTGATTTATTTCTGGTTTCTTCTTTTAAATGGAAAAATTTAAGCTTGGGTGCTACCACTAAAAGCAGTTTCTGGTGAAAAAGAAGCCACTAATAGTCACAGAATGTGGACTTTAGAAAGAGAAATATATATATATATAGATATAATATTTATTTATTAAAGTTGTGGGCCAGGGATTTAGCTCAGCTGCATAAACGCCTGCCTGGCAAGCATGAGATTGTGAATTCAATTCCTGGTACAAAAAACAAAACAAAAAAAAACAACAAAAAACCCCAAAACAAAACCAAAAAGAAAAAAGGTGCATTTCACTTCATTCAGTATTGAAATGTTTTATTTTATTTTTCTATAGTGGTGAGGGTTGAATCCAGGACTTTGCTCATGCTAGGCAAGTGCTCTTCCATTATGTTCCTAGCTTGGACCCCTGACTTCTAAAAATGATTTATGGAGGCCAAATATGGTTTAGATCTAAAATGTCTTCCCATAGTGTCATATGTTCAGAGGTGGGATTTTGAAAGGAAATTAGATCATAGGGGTGCAGTACTCATCAGTGAATTAATCCATTGAGTTCACAGCTGAATGTGCGGTTAATTGGCAGGCTCTGGTTGGAGGTTGGTCACACCGGAAGGGTGTATTCTTGTCTCTGGCTCCTCTTTCCTCTCTCTGCTTTCAGGCTCCTGTGAGTTGACCGGCTTTCCTCTACCATGTCTTTTTGCCCTGTTGTTTCTGCCTTGAAGCCATCTGATCATGAAGTGAATCCTCTGAAAACTGTAAGCCAAAATAAACTCCTTTAGGTTGCTGGTGTCAGATATTTTGTCCCAGCAACTGGAAAGTTAACTGGTACCCAAGCAATGCTGAACCAATTTTGGTTGAAGCCTGGTTGCAAAGGTTGGGCATGGCTAAGATCAGCTAATAGCACTTGGTATTTCACTGAAGCTTTGATTTCTCCCACCATTTTGCCAGACTGGTTTAGTTCTCATCTGAAGGAACTGGTAAGGTGAAGATGATGGTATTCTGCCCGGATCCTGTAGCACCACTGGCACAGTGGCTTCCAGTTATGTATTGGAAGCAATTTGGGATAGCATTGGTAGGGAACACCCCTTCATATCCATATGGGCAGGTGAGACTTTCTCATATATCTACCCATTCATTGCACGAAAAGCTTTACCTCTGAGAGAAAAGTAAAGAAAGTCAAACCCGTTCCTTCTCTTTTATTCTCACATCCTTTCAGCACTGGTGGCAAGTCTAAGAAGAAAGAATTTCTACCTTTTCATTGTCAATAATGTTTGCCAAACTCATTTTCATTTTCTGATTGGATTTTTTCAAGTTTCCACTGCTCAAGTTTCTGTTTTAACCTGGTCTGATCTTTAACTTCTGTTGACAAACAGGATTTTTCCCCTATTGAGTTTTTTCTACTCATTTCTTCTACACTTCGATGGTATCTAAGTTTTTGTAATTCAGTCTTTGACTTTCCCCTGGGTCTTCTTGTCACATTGAAGCCACAGTATACCAAATAAGAATTTTCTTGTAGGTTGTCATCTTTCATGTCTTCCTCAAACTTTCAACTTGGTGACCAGATGCTGTGGTAAATACAGACAGAGCAACACACAAAACCGAGTGGCATCTGTCCCGCTTAGCAGGAGAAACAAATACTTAAGCCACTGTTAAGTTACAGTAAAGGAACAAACATGTTTTGCTTTCGTATTTGTTTCATTTTTACTTTCCAAATTTGACTATAAATACAGATATTTAAATAGTTCTTTTATCTATTACACAAATGTTTCAATACTAGTAAGATTTAAGAACGTTTGCCCTCCTCGCCTCGTGCTTTATAGGGAGGGGAGTGATAGAACTGAAGGAAACTGCGCCTGTACGACCGCGGAGGGTGGAGGGTGAAGGCGGGAGAAAGCTGGGAAGCCTCTGCGACTGTGCTCCCGCGTGGGCGATGCTTCCCGGCAGGACCCAGGCTCACACAGCATGGCTCCGCCCCGAGCGCCTGGCTCCGCCTCCGTGGCGCGGCTCCGCGAGCCTGGAACTACAGTTCCCAGAAGGCCGTGCGTGCCCAGGAGGGAAGCGGTAGCCGCGGCAGGAAAGGCGCTAGCGGACGTGTCGGCCGTGGGCGTCCGTGTCTCGGTGCTGTGTCCCGCAGCGGCCGGGCGCTCTGCTCGGAAGACGCGGCCCGGAGTGTACGTCGTAGCGTCGGGTGCCCACCGGGACGAACCCAGTCCTGCGCCCGCGGCCGGGCCTGGGGCGGGATGTAGGGCGCTGGGCGCGGAGGCCGCGGTGCGCGGGGGATCGCGGCGGGCGCGCCGAGGATGGAGAGAGCGATGGAGCAGCTGAACCGCCTCACGCGCTCGCTCCGCCGCGCGCGCACCGTGGAGTTGCCCGAGGGTGAGCCGCGGCGCCGGGACTCGGGCCGGGTCAGGGTCCGGAGGAAAAACTTAACCCAAACTGAGCTAACGCCCACTTTTACTTTTCCGGCCGGGCCGGAACCCCCGGCCTCCGCCGCTGGCCGCTCGGGATCTGGCAGGTGGGCGCTTGCGGGAGAGGCTGGGGGGTTCTGGACCCGCTGTTGGGAGAAGTGGGACCGAGGTCTCCCTCGACCATCGACTAGGGGTTTGGGCGAAGGAGCAGAACAGCCGGATGGCGGAGACCGGGGTTCAGAAAGGTTCACTTGGGGGCTGTCTTAGAGTCGCAGGGATATATACTTCAAAGATGTTATTTAACCTGAAGGATGGTGTTAAGCAGGCTTGTAATTCGTTTATTTTTTTCAAATAGGTTACTGCTGTGTTTTGACAGCAGGCTTATCCACATCAGGTGTTAAAGCACTCCGTATACACACACCTATTCCTTTAATAGGAATGCATGCCTTAATTTAGTCATCAGACTCTCACTGACTGGGCGAGGTGGGAGCTGGGGTGCATCTGCAAAGAGGAATAAGGCCTGGGCCCTGTCGTACCAGCCTTCCCTGTGCCTGGGTTCCCTAAGAAGGTAAAACTCCTGTCACAGAAGAGATGAGCGAGAGTCGTTTTATTTGCAGCCTCATAACTTCAGGCGTTTTAGTGGCAGTGGGAGATGGCAGTGTTGTGTCTCAGAGGCTTTTGACTTCTTATGTCCACGTGAGACAAGGGTTAGGAGAAGGTTTTGGCTGGTGATTTTTTTTCTACATTGAGCATGCTATGCTGTTCCTTTTTTCGAAACTTTCTTTGAATTGGGGTTGGTGGCGTTACACAGGTTACGGCAGGAGGCCTCGGGAGGGAGTCACGGAAGAAATGTGAGTGGGCAATTTGGGGATACTTGTCTTGAAAAGTTTTTCCTAGTTTTTTTCTTAGAATTTAGAATAGGTAATGTTTGTGCCAAGTGTTTCACAAAAATAATTTTGTATTTGGAACTTTGCTAGTGTGAAGTAATTGATTTATTATAATCCTAATTTTAGTAACTAGACTTCTAGTCTTAGCTTTTTCTAACTCCTTCGAATGTATTCTTTCTGTGTTGCCATCACTATCTTGCGAAGTAAAATTACTGATATCAGTCTTGAAGGCAGCGTGTTTCATTGACACCGCAATTCGTACTGGCTAGCTTTTCTAATCTATTTTACATAAGTGTAATTTACAAGGTTTGGATAATATTTTCTGCTTTTAAAAGAAATATTTTCATTGTAGAAAATTTGGACAATCCAAATAGAGTAAAAAATCTGTCATTCAATTTCACAAAAATAAGCAAGGTTAGCATTTTCTTCTTTCCATTATGTCTTTTTCTGTCTTTTTCAAAATAGGATCATACTACGCATAGTTTTTTATTTTGGATTTAGAAAACTCGAATGTTTTCATATTCTTAAATGTGCTTGATGACGCTGCAGAATTTCATAGGATGCGTGTAGCAAATGTCAAACCTAATTTTGGCTTTTTAAACTGATTTTATGAAGAGCAGCTTTGTTATTAAGACTTGGTCTATTTGTTTCTTCAGGGTTAATTCCCAGAAGAATAATAGTATGTAATTGTATCGACATTTTAAGGCTCTAGGTATCAGCTTCTCAACTTCTTGGAGTGTTCCACCAGATTGGAAACTAAATTATTACTATTCAAAATAAAACTTTTTCTCATGTTGTTAGACAAACATGGCATCTTATTTACATTTTTTTCTGATTGTAATGAATTTGTTCATTTTGTTCTTTGAATTTGTCCCTAAGTTCTGATGAATCTTTTAAAATTCTTTTTTCTTTTTTCTTTTTTTTTTTTTGGTTTTTGGATACAGAAT
Source organism: Dasyprocta punctata (assembly GCA_004363535.1). Lineage (NCBI taxonomy): Eukaryota > Metazoa > Chordata > Mammalia > Rodentia > Dasyproctidae > Dasyprocta > Dasyprocta punctata. The sequence goes on from RJWM01006728.1 coordinate 25,579, forward strand.
CTTGCTATGTAGTCCAAGCTGGCCTTGAATTCACTGTGTAGCCCAGGCTGCCTTGAACTCATGTGATCCTCCTCTTGCGTGGGCCACCATGCCTGGCTTTCTTTTTGAAGTCTTTGAATTTGGTCCTTTCAAGTAAATCATATACAGTATATGGTAAAAATCCACATCGTTATGCTTCATATTTTGAGACAACAGAAATTCTAAGGTCTAAATTTAAGAAATAATCAGGTATTTTTGTTTGTTAGAATTCAGCCATCAAATATCTAATTACAATTAGAAAAAATTATTCAAGTTTTAAAGTATTAATCTCCTTTTATTCTCAAGTTATTTGTTGCACTTCATGAATCTGAAGATTTTGGTTTACTGACTTGGATACTGGGGAATATGTTTATGTTTCCTTGAGATAGTAAAAAGTTTCATGTTACCACTGTGATGAAATAAAGGTTGTTGAGTCATCTTAGGCAGGGCTAACACAGGAATAATCTTGTGAGATAGAAAAAGGTGAAGGCAGAGTAATTTAGGAGTATGGATTCACAGTGGAGTTTAAAAGGTTTATGTGTATTGTACACATATATGGAGAAGAGAGTTTATTATATTTACAGTGAATATGGTTTTTTCTTTTAAAATAGAATTTGACTGCATTTTAGCGTACACAATAATTGCCAGCTTTTAAAAAATTGCTCCCATTTAATGGCTTGAGGAGAAATTATGATGAATTGGGGATCTTTAAGGTTTTACTTTTAGTAGTTGAGTTTCAAAACTATTAATAAAAATGGCCATCATATCTGATAAAACAGGAGATTAAACTTTTCTTTTCACTTTGAAAATTTTAATTATAAACCTACTTTTCAGAATATCTTCATGAGAAGAAGGAAGTATCTGACAACAGATTTTATCCTATCCTTTTTTAGTACAGTTTTTCTTAATTCCCTTTTAGAACTATACATGTGGTTCTGTTTATTTCTTTATCCTTACTTTGAGTGTATATGATCTGTATTTCTACAAGGTTAGATGCCATTTTAAAAATAAGGTCCACGTCTAAATCTTAGGAGTTTTTTTTTTTTTTTTTTCTTTTTTTGGAGATAGGCTCTCACTGTGTAGTCCAAGCTGGCCTCGAACTTGCATCAATCCTCCTGCCTCAGCCCCCCCGAGCGCTGGGATTACCTGTGCCACCACGCCTGGCTATATAAGTATTTTTTGAATGAAGCCAGTATGACCATTATACTCACTAAAAATTAGGTACTATCTTGGTTTATAAGTGTAGATTCACAAATAAGTATATTGCCTTCTTATGATTTTGCTTGTTATGGAGAAATTTAATTGAAATTATTATGGTTTAGAGATTGTTTTTAGTCCCCAGGTTTTAATTTTTTGCCTTGAGCCAGAGACCAGCTGAGTCACTAAATTGCTTCATCTAGGCTGGAATTTGCAGTCCTTCTGCCTCAACTTCCCAGAGTGCTGAGATCATAGGCGTGTGCCACCACAAGGGGTGGGAGACTAAATATTTTTAAATTGGGGAGTGTATTATATGAGAGAAAGAATGTTGTAATGCCAGTAGAGGCTTAGTGTGATGCTTTCCACTTCAGATGGTGACTCATCGGTAGTTACTGAGAACACTTTACTGGGTTACAATTAGCATTTTTAAAAAAGAAATGAGAGGATAAAACAAATTAGAGTGTATTGTGTGTATTAAGAATAGCTTGGGTAATGGACCTTTTGGTTTTGTTTACAGTGTGTTATACTGGATGTAAGATGTATTATGTCAGCCACATAAAGCTACCATTACACAGCTTATTTTGTGTTTTAGTTTTCTCATCAGTAAAATGAGGATGATGGTAGCAACTTCGTAAGTAATTATGAGGATTAATATATACGGAGAGTTTAAAACAGTGCCTTTCCATCCTTAGCACTACAGAAATAAAAGGGCCTTTAAGATAGTGGTTTTTAAAACATTTTAGTTAAGAATAGCATTTATTTTATTGTGAAAAGATTGTTGCATCTGCATATTAGTATGCTGAAGATTAAATTGCTTTCATCTGTATATGCATAAGTAAAGTAGTAAGTGAAAATGTGAATACTCACAACTTTTTCCCATTTTCCCTACACGTAACTCAGTTTATATTTTTAAATACATGAATGTTTTTTGGACATAAGCATAGTATCATTATTAGCATCAGTAAAGTTAACAGTAATTTTTTATTATGCTTAGCTACCCCAGACTATGCTGTTTCCCCCCACTCTAAAAAATTGTCTCAAAAAGTATCTTCTACAGTTGGTTTGTTTGAATTAGTATTCAAAGTCGACACATTACATTTAGTAGATTGATCTCTTAATACTTGTAATCTGCACTAGTTTCTGAAACTTTTTCTTTCCTTTTCTTTTCTTTCTTTTCTTTTCTTTTTTGGCACCAGGGATCGAACTCTCAGCCTCATACCTATCAGGCAGGCACATAAGCCACTGAGCCAAACTCCCAGCCCTAGTTTTTTGAGGCAGGGTCGCACTATGTAATCAGGCCAGCCTTGCACTCACCTTGTAGCCCAAGCCGGCCTCGGCCTCGAACTCACAACGCTCCTCCTACCTCAGCCTCCTGAGTGCTGGGATTAAAGACGTGCGCCACCACACCCGGCTTTTTCATTAATTTTAAATTTAGAAAAAATAAGAAATAGTGCAGAGATCATTGAAGATCTTGTACCATGGTAGTTATCAAAACTAAGAAATATTCATATAATACAACAATTAACCATACTACAGATTTTATTAGACTTTCAGAGGTGTCCCACTTGTGCCTTTTTTCTACTTTAGGACCCAGTCAAGGCTATCGCGTTGCATTTTGTTGTTACGTTTGTTTAGAGCTTCCAAGCTGATTATTCTTTGGTCTTTCTTTTTATCTAATGACTTGAGACTTTTAAGAGGACTAGTTATGAATTTTGTGGAATTTTGTTTCAAGTGGGTTTTTTAGATGTTTTCTCATTTTTTGGTTGAAGTTAGAGATTTTTGGCAAGGGTACTACGAAAGTGCTGTGCCCTTTTCAGTGGCTCACTGGTCAGAAGCTGCATAATATTGCTGTGAGTTATTTCTGGAGGTATTACTGTTTATCAGTTGCTTAAGGTGCTGTCTGCTGGGTTCTTTACTGTAATTTTGTTATTTTTTCATTGTAATTATCAATGTTTTTAGAAACTTTTGGTACTAGGAAATACCTTGTTTCATCTCAGACTTCAACCTGTTAATCTTAGCAACAGTGTTTAAAAGGATATTTTAGGATTGTCAAGGTTACTTCTTTGTAAATAATTTTTTTTTTTTTTTTTGGTACTGGGGATTGAACTCAGGATGTTGAACTTGCCAGACAGGTGCTTATGCCACTGAACTAAATCCCCAGCCCAATAATTTATTAAAAAATAAACTCAGAAATGATTTGACTTGAGAAATGACCATTAGTGATATTTAAAATTTTTTGTTTTTTGGTACCAGGGATCGAACTCACAACCTCACGCCTGCCAGGCAGGCACTTGTACCACTCAGCTAAATCCCCAGCCTTTAGTGATACTTAAAAATAAGTTGAAGACACTAAGTGAAATATGTGTAACATGCCATCACACTGATTTTTAACCTTTTGGATCATGTGTCTGTGATTTTTTTCTATTAAAAAAATCTGAATGCCAATCTAATAGTGTCGTGAGTAAAATTAGTTCTTAATGTTTCATAAAAACTTCAAGAAGCAAGTACTATGTATTTTCAGTGTTTTAAAATTATTTTAGCGTAGCCGGGCGTGGTGGCGCACGCCTTTAATCCCAGCACTTGGGAGGCTGAGGTAGGCGGAGCGTTGTGAGTTCGAGGTCGGCTTGGGCTACAACGCGAGTGCAAGGCCGGCCTGAGCTACACAGTGCGACCCTGCCTCAAAAAAAAACCAGGGCCGGGAGGTTGGCTCAGCGGCTTACGGGCCTGTCAGGCAGGCGCGAGGTTGTGAGCTCGATCCCCGGTGCCACAAAAAAAAAAATTATTTTAGCGTATTTATCTTTAATATCCATATACTTAAAATACCCCAAACTGCATGTAAATGTGATAAAACATAATGTCTAAAAATCTCTTTTTGGAAATCAAGAAATATCAATTGTTAAAACTACAGAAAACACTAAATCTTCAATTTTTTCTTTACATTCAGAAAATAAACTTTTGTGATGAAGTAAAAGGAATCAACAGTAGAAGTTTGCAGTACCTTTGGTATTCTGCATTATTCTTGTCTTTTCCCTCTTTTTTTAAACTCATGGTTTATGTAGAGTTAAGAAGACTAATCTTAAATATCACCTCTTGGAAAAAGTGGAAATAAATTAATTCTTCTGTTTTTTTTTTAAACTCAGATAATGAAACTGCTGTCTATACATTAATGCCAATGGTTATGGCTGATCAACACAGGTGAGTGTGTTTTTAATAAATTTATGCTTTTTGAAAAGTATATTTTCTAAATGTCACACTCACACACACACACACACACGGTCCCATAGTAGTTTGGCCATAGATGATGTCCTGGGACAGGTTATTTAATTTTTCTATTAAGAGTTTTTATGGTTGTTGTGAAATAAAGGACAAGATCCATCAGTAAGATGTAAAATTTTTATTGTAAGACATTTTCTAAGTGAATAATCATATGTTTAAAAAAAGTGTTTGATTGCTCACTAATAGAAAAAGCACTGGTGGTTTCTTTTAGAGGTCACTACTGATCCCTGAGGAAAAGGTTAGAGCTGAAGGGCGATTTATTTCCCTTACATGTGCTTTTCCTTTGATGGTTTTTAAATTAATACAGGCTTGACTTTTTTTTTTTTTTGTACCAGGGTTTGAACCCAGGGCCTTCACACTGAGCTATATCCCAGTCCAGCCAGCCCTTTTTATTTTTTATTTTGAGACAGAATCTTAGTTGTTAAGTTGCCCAGGTTGGACTTGAAGTCACAGTCCTCCTGCCTCAGCCTTCCAGAGTGCTAGGATTATAGGCATGTGCCACCATGTAGGGCAGCATGGATACTTCTTTGTAGAGGCATGTATGAAATACAATTAACTGTCTTTGTTAAGGGGTCTTTATACTTGTAACAGTTATCACTGGGTAGTTTGGTATAATGAGAACGTGAAGAGAAAATATTTTGAAACAAATTAAAATAGAAATTATTTTTTGCTTTGAATTTCCTTAAAAATGTCTGACTATTTTTATTTGACTAAAATTAATATAGCTAGGCTCAAGTTTTGGCAACAGGAACAGCCAGATCTGCTTCCTTTTTTTCCTCAAGAGTCCAGTGAGAACTGAAGCCAACTTACTCTCTTAGGTGTCCTCGGAGAAGATAATGTGGGAGTTGAAATCTTTAGCACCAGTTTTGTTGTTCAAGGCCTTTGGTTTTTGGATATTATTTTGCTACCATGCTGCACTTAGAGAATAGTGCCTTGCTTTATGATTGATAAGGGAGCTGGTAACTTGATTTATTATGTTTTAAAAATTTTTTTTTTACATATTGATTCTTTTAATCTCTTTTTGGGGGGAGCACAGGTCTGTTTCTGAACTACTATCAAATTCAAAATTTGATGTCAATTATGCATTTGGACGTGTGAAAAGAAGCTTGCTTCACATTGCAGCAAAGTAAGATTAAAGATATTTTGGTGTTTAGAGTAAGCATTATGAGCTATGAATCAGCATTGTCTCACAGTAGTTATGGGGAGATATGAGAACAAGCAGCCAAGTATGTTTTTCTTTTTCTTTCTTGTGAGATTCTGGGATTGAACCCTTTAATTTTTTTTTTTTTTTTTTTTTTTTTTAAATTTTGAGGCAGAATCTTGTTACGTCACTTAGTTGCCTAGGCTAGGCTCCAACTTGCATTCCTCCTCTCTCAGCCTCACATAATGCTGGAAT
>RJWM01006728.1:31565-82839 GCA_004363535.1 Dasyprocta punctata
TAGAAGACAAGACAGAAGAGAATCCCCCATACTTGCTACATTGCCCGCTGTAAAGTGATGCTTGGGTTGCTGACCAGAGGCCTGGCCGAATCTACAAAACAAAAGTTGGCTGATATTCCTTGGTTGCTATCAATTTAGCCAGACCTCTGAAACAGCAGGCTGCTGACTGGGGGGGGGGGTGGACGGTTTGGTCCCTGATTCTAAGCCCGCGCGCCGGTGCCGCTCGGGCCGGGCGGGGGCCCTGCGAGGAGCCCCTCTCGTTCTCCTCCAAGGTCCTAGGTCAGGACCCCGGAAGGCAGTCCATGTTTAGTCCTGATCCGTGCCTGTGCCGCTCGGGCCGGGCGGGGGCCCCGCGAGGAGCCCCTCTCGTTCTCCTCCAAGGTCCTAGGTCAGGACCCCGGAAGGCAGTCCATGTTTAGTCCTGATCCGTGCCTGTGCCTGCCCCATATTCTTGATATCCTAGTTTATTCTGTGCTAGGCTTCAGGATTGTTTTTCCTAGATGTAACTGGAGTGCATGCACCAAATCTTCCTTTTATCCCACCAATATAAGGGATAAATGGGATATGCTAATTGCATCTAATGTAAGTTTCTTTACATTCTTTACCTTCCTAGATGAATGTGTGATTTTTATCCACCATTTTCTGCTGTAGTTTTTGGTCAGTTAACTCATTGATATTTCTGTCTTTTTTATGGATTTGGGTAGGTGTGTTGCAATTAATTGTTCATGGTTAATGTGGCTCCTGTAAAGCCAAAAAGTTGAGACTATATATATTTTTTTCATAAATGAATCCCTTTTTTGCTTTATTTGAAATTCTCAAATACCTTACCACTTTTAATAGACTGTGCATCTTGAAAATAGAGGATATTTAGTCATTGTGACAGAAGTTAAATAAAATTGCAGATAAATCAGTGTGTTAAAAATAATAAGGTTAATAGAACGTGTTTTTTTTAAAGCTGTCTCAGGTATTGCTCTTCAGTGTATCTGACCTGTCTTTCAATATTGTTTTAGTTGTGGATCAGTGGAATGCTTGGTTCTGCTGTTAAAGAAAGGAGCAAATCCTAACTATCAAGATATTTCGGGCTGTACGCCCCTTCATTTGGCAGCTAGAAATGGGTAAGTGTTTAGTTTTCTTAAATAACCAAAGTTGTATAACTATTTATGAGAAAACCCTATTTAAAGTACCCTGTCTTGGTTTGATGATTTTTTTCCTCCAGTATTTGCTTGGGAAAAATTATAAAAATGATGTATTTTATTTCTTATAATTTTTTTTCTCTTAAGGCCTGTTTTCATCTCCTTAAAGAATGTCTTGGATCATTATATTAAAATTATAAAATAACTTTTCCTTTTAAATATTTAATTTTTTTAATTTTAATTTTTTTGTTAGTACTTGTTTGCAGTGCATTGGGGGGCCTGTCTGCCCTATTACTGTCTTGTGGTGCTGTCTTCACCAGTCACTGTGGGTAGGATAACAACTGGAAAACCTGAAGTGAAGTTGTTCTGTGACTCAGTGTTAAACAATTAACTTGTTCCTAGAATGGCTTCTGATTAAACACTCTCAAATATGGCAGGGTTTCTTCTCCAACTCTAGCCTGCTGTGTGAATGGAGTCACTTTGGGAGTAAAACCCCATGCTGTTTTTGCAATTTACTATAGTCGTAGGCTTCTCCGGGGGCTAGCACTGCTGGCCTGGTCTATTATTTCTCCCTGGAGGTATTGACCCTCTGAACTTACCTGTTCTCCTTAGGCCTTCACCTTGTCCGTGACTAGGTTACTCAGCAGATTGGCTGAGTGGCTTTGCTGCCTAATACCAGAGAGGAAACAAAATGGAGTGCAGTTGGAGGTGGCTGATTGAGAACTTGCTCTGGCAAGTGTCAGGGTCTCAGGTCCTGGCTGCTGACCCTGCAGGTGAGGTTTCCTATGGGCACAGGCTGTTCATTGCCCCCTCATCACCATGTTTTTTCACTATTGTAGTTAATAATTTATTAAATTGGTTACTGATATTTTTCTTGTTGAAAATTTATAGCTTTTATTTTTTAAGGAGTAATTTTTATCTTGTATTTGGTGGCTTTTCCTGTTAATTTTTTGCCATTCCTAATTTCATGGATTATTTTCCAAATTGCTTAGTCGTGTTAGTACAATGATCCAGTAAATATGTGCCTATTTATAGTTTTTTTAATTAGTGTATATCTATAATATATAATAATTACACTCATTTTGGGGAATTTGTGACTACATATTGCATCTAAATAATTTTTACTTCCCTTTCCTGCACTTCTGTCTCTCCCCATCACCATATCCATAAAGTTCAACTCCCTGTTTCTTATAATTTATTACAGTTGTTTGAGAGTGAATTGTCCCAGAGTAAGATTTCTGGTTAGCTTTTAGTGTTAAAACTGTGAGCTATTTTATTTCTAACTAAATAATGTATTTAAAAATTTTTAAAACTGCAAATACTATTTCCAAAAAATGAAAAACTTAAAAATATGGCATGTTGGTTATACTTTTGCCTTTTACTGAGAATACTGGTTATCACCATAAACAGCATTATTTTATGGTGTGCTGTTTTTATGGCCTACTATAATTTTTTTGGTTATTCAGTCTGCTTTTCTGCGAAGCATTTCAGGTATAATGTCTCCTTGTTTGCCTCCATGATTATTTTTTGTTTCTTAAAATTTCCTTTGACTGAGAAATAAGTCCAAGATAATGGGAATTAAATTTAAAATAAAAAGAAGTAGTTTTTGATTCAGGCCTTGAGAAATTTAGATTTATAAACCTTTTTTTGAACACTAAAACTTCTCTATTGAAGTACATTCTTATTGTGTCTCTCATTTTGATTAATCTTTTTTTTTTTTTTTTTTTTTTTTTTGTGGCGCCAGGGATTGAACTCACAACCTCATGCCTGCCAGACAGGTGCTTAAGCCACTGAGCCAAACTCCTGTCCCTAGTTTTTTTGAGGCAGGGTCGCACTGTGTAGCTCAGGTCGGCCTTGTGCTCGAGTTGTAGCCCAAGCCAACCTCTAACTCACAACACTCCCGAGTGCTGGGATTAAAGGCGTGTGCCACCACGCCCGGCTCATTTTGATTAATCTTCAAGGTACTTGTTTTCTGTTCTAAATTATGATCCTGCATACTTGAGGTGACTACCTTTGTGAGATGGATGTGGAGTTAAATTGATTGCAACAATCTGAGGCCAAATATTTGCACATATAGTAAGGATAAAAATCAACCCAAAAGATAAGCATGGTGATGTTTAGGTTGCAGGGAAAGGCATAATCTTGCCCCCCTACTTTATCTGCACCATTTCATTTAAGCCAGTTTAATTGTCTACTGTTTTAATAGGTAGAAAGGTATTGATTGAACAGTTGTTTCTATAATAGTACATCAGGTATGTTGTTGTATTTTTTGCCCTAGGTCATAGAGTAAATTACTCATTCTGTTGCTGAGTCAGTCTCAGATCCAGATCCTTTATGCCAAATGTTAACAGAAAAGGAACAAAGATCTGAAAAGATTACATGTATTAAAATATTAAGTACTCTGTCAGCAGCTTTAAATGAAGGGACACATTGGTGTAAGGGAGTAAAAAAAATACACTGTAATCGTAGTAGAAGACTTAGTTATAAAACTAGTGTGAGGACCAAAACACAGGACTTAGACTTGAAAGGCAGACTATTTTTGGTCTGCTAAAAAGACTAATATTATTTTTCTGAAATAAAGGCCTTTTTATTAGCACATATGTAGTAGTTTGGGGGCTGGTGTATAGTTCAGTGGTGAAGCATTTGCTTAGGAAATAATTTTGATCACTATTTTATCAACAGCAACTGAAAAGACCATTGTATTTCTGAGATGAAGAAATAGAGATTATATTATTTGCTCAGCAAGTTAGCAGAAAGAAAAGGCATGAGTTCATGAGCTGTTCTTTAATTTGGATACCCATTAGTTTTATACAGATTACTTTCAATATTCAATATGTGAATATTTTGGTTTATATTATAGATTAACTGAGCCTTGTATGTAGAGGAACTCAATAAATGTTTGCCAAATGACTCAAACACTTGTTATTTTGTATATCTCCTGATGTTTTCAGAAGTAGCTTTTTACTATTAATTTTATTATGAATTCATATTTGTCCCTCTTGAAGTAGAATTCATAGGAGAATTATGCCTTTTCTTAGTCCTTCAGTTTTTTTTTGGTTCCCCCAGATGTCATTGTTAGATGGATAGTATGTTTCTTTTGGCCTGCTTTAGCATTTCTCTTGTCACCATTAGTGCTGTTTGTATTGGTTTGCCCTCCTTTTTAAATGTGGAGGACAAAAAGCAACAAAAGTTGTTGGGTGATAGTGTATGTTTCTCTTCTATATTTCTTGTACCTTTTGCAGTTCATTTATGGAAGAACGAGCATTCCTGATTGCTGTTTTTCATCAGCAACCCATACCCTAAACACTTTCTTGGGTCTGTTTTCCTGCCCATTCACCCAAGTCTTTACTTTGGAAGTAGCCCAGTGGTCCAGCTTCAGAGTAGCTACAGCCACAGGCTTGCTGGTCTACAGGCACAAGCATGTATTTTAAATAATGTTCCATTTTAATAGGGTTAATTTGGATTGCTGTCTCATGATTAGTGAGAATTTGTTTTTTGAGGTTTTGATAATACTGTGTTAGATTAAGAAACTTTGTAAATGAACTACACAGTTTATTCAGATTTTTACTTTCTCCAATTTTAAAATTATGCTGGTTTTAAGTGATAAGGTTATTTTTTTCTCTTAAAAGATTTATTTAATCAGTTAGAATTTTAGTTATTGACATGAATGAATACAGACATTCCTCATTTAATGACCAAGTTCTGGTCCTATGACTAGATTGCTAAATGAATTGATCACTAAATGAGGAATTGTATATAGTATGTGCGTTATGAACATATTAAGAACAAAGAAATGGTCAAAGAAATTCCAACTTCTTGACTGCTTTTATTTGTGTAATTCTTACATGCAGTAGTGTAATGTAGAGCAGAACATCAAACTAATGTACTGAACAGTACAATCAGCAAAAATTACAGTATTGTATAAACAAGTTGTACTGTACAAAAAGACATTGAGGCTCTATAAACAAGATGTACAGTGTTGTACAGAAAAAAAAGATGGGTCGTAATCTGAACAGTGCACCTTGATCGTAAAACTGAATGGTCATTAAACAAGCAGGTCATTGAACAAGGAATAAAGTTTTATTGAGAACTACTGCATATCTGACTGCTTAGTATTGAGTTGAATAAAGGAATGTGATATAATCTGTGGCATGAAGGAGTTTATGAACTTGTTGACTAGTAATATACATATATACTATGTTATTTCTCTATGGCACACTGTATTATATTGATAGTATATAAAGTATGTACATTATATACTATGTATTGTTATTTACTCAGTTATATCATAAAGTTTCATTCAATGGATTATGCATTTTCTTAGTTCAGTACAGAGCATAGTTGAATGATACCAATAAAAACCGAATCTTCAGAATATGAACTTCCATGTAGTTCTTAGCAGTTTATACAGGGTTCATTAATGAAGGGGAATTTAAAGTGAATATTGAAATAATAACTAGGAATGGATCAGACTAAGAGAAAACTTCTAGCAAAATTAAGTGGGTTGATGTTATGGTTTGTGTCTTGAGGTTCCCCAAAGCCTCATGAGGTCATAGCTAGGACTTTATAAAGGTGGCTGGATCTAGAGTGTGTGATGCTGGAACTGATTCATGGTGCAGTGCTACCATGCACTGCATGGATTAAGGGCGCTGGGATTAAGGGTGTGTGTTTACTAAATTAGTCCACTGATTGGTTTGGGACCTGCCTTAAGCCTAGTGGCCTGAACTATAAAAGGGGCAGAAGGAAGCTGGCATTGTCACTTGTTGTTGGTGCCCTCTGCTTTTACTTTTGCCTGCCATGAACTATTTCACCTCTGAGATGCCCCTCTGCTATGCCACCCTGCCTTGGAGCCAGCTGATTATGGACTGAAACCTCTACAAACTGTGAGCTAAACAAACCTTTCCTCCCTTAACTTGTGGGTGTTGAGTATTTTGTGTCAGCAGTGAGAAAAGTAACTAAGACAGTAGGCAGCTAAAAAATGGGCAAAATAATAGACATTTCTTCAGAGATACACAAATGACCAGTACACCCATGAAAAGATGCTCAGCATCACTAAATTAGGGAAATACAACCAAAACTGCTGTGAGATATTAATGCATACTGATTAAAATGACTACTATAAAACAACTACAACAACAAAACAAATACTGATTAAGATATGGAGAAATTAGAGCCTTTGTGCACTTGGAATGTAAAATGGTAAAGATGCTGTAGAGATCAATATGATAGTTCCTCAAAAAATTAAAAATAGAATTGTTCTGTGGTCCAGCAAGTCCATTTCTGGATGTATACCCAAAAGAATTGAAGAAATACTTACATGCCTATGCTCATACAGCATTGTTTGCAGTAGCTAAAATGTGGAAGCAACCCAGGTGTTCACCAGCTGATGAATGGGTAGGCAAAATGTAGTATATGCGTGTAATGGATTACTATTCAACTTTAAAAAGAAAGGAAATTTTGACAAACGCTGTAACATGAATGAACCTCAAAGATGTTATATTAAGTGAAATACCATAGAACTGTGTTCTTAAAAATGGTTAAGTTGGAAAGTTTTATGTGTGTTACACCGCAATAAAAATAATTTAAAAAAATGAAGTGGTAGCTGGGCGTGGTGGCGCATGCCTTTAATCCCAGCACTCGGGAGGCTGAGGTGGGCGGAGCGTTGTGAGTTCGAGGCCGGCTTGGGCTACAGTGCGAGCGCAAGGCCAGCCTGAGCTACACAGTGCGACCCTGCCTCAAAAAAAAAAAAAAACCAGGGCCGGGAGTTTGGCTCAGCAGCTTAAGCGCCTGTCTGGCAGGTGCGAGCCTGTGAGTTCAATTCCCGGTGCTGCAAAAAAAAAAAAAAAAAAATGAAGTGGACTAGTAAGATTCATAGATATGCATTGTACTGATTATGTGATTTTTTTTTTTTTTTGTACTGAGAATCGAACTCATGACCTTGTGCTTGCCAGGCAGGCACTTGTGCCACTGAGCTATCCCTCCAGCCCTGTGATTATGTTTTTATAACTCATCTTAGTATCATAAATGTTTTACAGTCAAGGAAGTAGGATGCAACATTGAGGCATTTTATTGTATGGATTCCCTATCCATTACATTTGTATTTCCTTACATTTATCATTATTTTTCCCTTTATTTTCTCAAAACTGAAAATTTCTCTGCAGTTTGATTGATGCATTTGTCTTAATGACATGATACCCCGATTGTGCCATTTTTTTTACTGTTACCTTTGTGTCAATAGAAATAACTTTTTTTGTGTGTGTGTGTGGCATCAGGGATCAAACTCACGACCTCACGCCTGTCAGGCAGGTGTTTAAGCCACTGAGTCAAACTCCGGGCCCTAGTTTTTTGAGACAAGGTCACACTATGTAGCTCAGGCCAGACCTCGAACTCACAATGCTCTGCCTATCTCAGTCTCCTGAGTGCTGGGATTAAAAGTGTGCACCACCATGCCCAGCATAACTTTGTATTTTAATAGCATACAATTAAATATTGCAGATACAGTTTGAAGTTGCAGATACAGGTTTTTTTTGTTGTTGTTTTTTTCTGATTTTTCAGACAGGGTCTCACTATGTAGTCCATTCTGTCCTTGAATTTTCTGTATAACCCAGGCCTCAGACTTACAGTGATTCTTCTGCCTCAGCCTCCTGAGTTACAGGTGTGGGCCACCACAACGGGCCCACAGATGTAGATATTATATCATCACCTAATGCTTATTATAGTTAATATTGCAGTAAAATGATTGTCATTTTTATGCTCTTTAGTACTAGTTCTTTTTTTCATTTCAGACAGAAGAAGTGCATGAGTAAATTATTAGAATACGGTGCTGATGTCAACATTTGTAATAATGAAGGCCTTACAGCAGTAAGTGCTATTGATTTTTTATCAGATTTTAAAAATATTTTTTAAAAAGTAATCTTAAATGTGATGATAATGCAAAGTGTAGTACAAGTTTTCTGCAAGTTGCTTTGTAATTAAGAAGGTGCAGAATGACTTGAGGTATAGTTTTAGTTACATCTATAAGAAAAGTTGTGGTTTACTGTATTTCTCTCTTCTTTTTCATTTACTTTGAAGTTTTATTCCCCTATTTTCTGTCACTTTTAGTGGACCTTTTAGGAACATCTCTGCTGAAGTATGTATCAGTGCATTATAGGAGAGCTATTTTGGATTGTGACCTGTAAATATCTTTGATATGTTCATATAGCTAGGCAGAAAGGAAAAGAAGTAACACAAGGACTGAGCATTCTCTGTATTTGCTCTACTCAGAGATAATCATTGTTAATATTTTGACCTATATTCTTTCAGACTTGTTATGTGTTAAATTAGTATTTCTTCCATTTTCCCCTGTCAGTTTTTTTTTTAACAAAACTTAAGTATATTTTTGATCAACATAGATATCTTGGGCGGTAGTAGGGAATTTTGCTGAAGGGATTGTTGAAGTCTCGGGGTTTTTACTAAATCATTATTTATTGAACATTTATTCACTAGAAATGAAATAGAATTATGTGATTATTGAGCAGTTGTCATCATCATTTTTTTTGTAGTACTAGAATTGAGCCCAGGGCCTTATGCATAGTAGGCAAGTGCTTGAGCTATATTCCTATCCTAAAGTCCTCAGTCTGGCCTCAAACTCGCAATCTTCCTAAATTAAAGTACAGGTATGTTCCTACATGCTTGGTTGAAGCAGTTATTTGGAAGTTGCAATAGATGTTACTTATTTATTTTGTTAAATTTATCCTTCCTTTGGTAGTAATTACAAATTCTCAATCTTAATTTGTGAGTAGAGAAGGACATTGAATATTTACTTGCCAACCTTGGTCTCAAAGACTTTTTAGTTAAAAATTTTGGGGAGAGGGCATAAGAAAAACTTCTCTAAGATGTGAATTTTTCAGAGTGACTTGTTATAGCATAAGCTTGATTATGATTATTTCATGAAATCTATAGTTCCCATGGAAATTAATACTTCATTATATACTAGCACTATAATATCAATACTCTGTAAGGAAAGATTGTATTTTGAATATTTAGAAAATGCTTAGTGATATGGTAGATGACACAGGGTATTATGTAGAACCCCTAGAAATGACATAAATCTTTCTTTAGGACATTACCCAGTTTAGGCAAGATAAGATATTCACTGTTAATCTATTCAGTTGCAGAAGTTTTTGTCTGCTGTTTTTCCCCCTTAATTCCTGAGCTTAAGGAAGATGGAGATCTTTTAAAATAAAATTTTTATTTAATAAAATAATGTATATATTTAAAGTGTCACATCATTCTATAAGACTTGCTATAGGAAATAATCTCTTAGCTTTCCTCCTCAGATTTTCTGCTCAAGGTGTATCTGTCCCTAGGCAATTCTTCTCAGCTATTTTAATGGATTTAAAAAGTTTATATTTTTAATCTAAACATGCAAATGCTACCTTTTGATTTTAGGCATCACTTGTTCCCATTTGAAAGGTGAAGTTACTCTCTTTCTCAGCCCCTTACCCTATTCATCGTGTATAAGCAAGCACATGTGCTGCATGACCTTTCACTATAGTCATTACAATTTTAGTTAGGTCAATTTTAGTGTTCTTATTTTTTTTAAGTAAAGAAAAGCTATTCATAGTTAGGCCAAGTAATCTTCTGTAGTTATTTTGGTTTTTTTGCCTACCATTTTATCTGTGGTAAGTATTTGTCATCTTTAAAAAAAAAAATTGAGAGAATTGTTTCAGTACAGTCTTAAGAAGTAATACCCAGAAATCCCACGTGCCTTTTATCCAGTTTCCCTTATTGGTAATATTTGTGAAACTGGAACATATTATCATAGCCAGGATATTGATACAATTCATCTTGTTGAAATTTTCTCAGTATCATTGTATGTGTGTATGTGTGTGTATATTACGTTCTGTACAGTGTTATTCCCTGTGTATGTTTATGTTTACCAGTACAGTGTTCTAAACTTTCCAATATCACAAAGATCTCTTCTGTTGTTCCTTTATTATCATACCTTTCTCTTTCACACTCCATGCCTAACCCCTGATAATCACTGAATTTGTTTTCTATTTCTAAAATTGTGTTATTCAAGTCTGTTGTATAAGTAGAATTACCCTCTATGAAATTTTTTGGTGTCGGCTTATTTTGCTCATCATGTTTGCTGGAGATTATCTAGTTTGTTGTGTATCAGGTTTGTTCCTTTATAGTGCTGAGTGATATTATGTGGAGTGGATGTACTTTTGTTTCTTTTAACTGTTAACTGTTGAAGGACATCTGAGTCATTTTGAGTTTTTGATTATTAAGAGTAAAGCTGCTGGGCAACCCACTCAGGACCCCTTCTGTCTCTCTCTCTGACAGAAGCTTTCTTTCTCTGAATAAATATATCTGCTCTTAAAAAAAAAAAAGAGTAAAGCTGCTGTAAGCATCAACATCACTGTGCAAGTTTTTTGTGTGAATGTAAGTTTACATTTCTTTGGGATGAATGTTTAAGAATGCGGTTGGTGGGTTGTATGGTAAGTAGTTCATGTTTTAAAGTATGCTTGCTTTTTGCCCAGAGTGGTTGTACCATTATACAGTATATTTCCATCAGTAATACATGAGTGATCCAGTGTTTCAGCTTCATTGCCAACTATTGGCGGTGTAACTTTTATTTTAACCATTATAATGGTTATGTGATGTATCATTGTGCTTTAATTACCATTTACCTAATTGCCAGTAATATTGAACGTTTTTTCATATTCTTATGTCATTTGTATGTCCTCTTACATGAAGTGAAATACCACCTCATGTCATTTGTCTATTTTCTGAGCTTGGATTAAAAAAAAAAAAAAAACTTGGAGAGTTTTTTATGTATTCCAGAAAATAGTGCCCACTCAAATATGCAATTTTGACATATTTTCTTCCAGTCTTTCGTTTGCTTTTTGAAGTTCTTAACAGGGTCTTTTGAGAGCAAAAATAGTCTTTAAGTTTTGATCAAGTCTGTTTTCTCAGTGTTTCCTTTTATGGATCATGCTTTTGGTATTCAGTTGAAGAGTTCTTCTCAGTCCTAGCCCTTGAAGATTTACTCTCATCTTTTTTCCTAAACAAATTACACTTTTTACGTCTGTGATTTCTTTTGAGTTAATATTTGTATAATATAAGAGGCTTAGGTTGGGGTTACATTTTTTTTTTTTTTTTTGCCTAGCTGTTCAATTATGTTAGCACTGTCCTTTGAAAGGCAATCCTTTCTGCATTAAATTGATTATAATTTTCTCAGAAATCAGTTGGGCTTATCTGTGTCACCCTCTTCTGGGCTTTGTGTTCATTCCATTGATCTGTGTTTACAAAAACTACACTGCCTTGATTATTGTAGCTGTATGTATAGTAAGCCTTAATATTAGGACAGTAATGTCTCCTGCTTTATTTTTCTGTATCAAGATTGTGTTAGCTATTCATTCTGGTTCCTTTGCCTTTCTGTGTGCATTTTGTAATAAATTTGTCTATTCCTACAGAAAAACTTTTCTGGGACTTTGACTGGAATTGTATTAAGCCAGTTAATCAATTTGGGGATAATTGACATTTCTACTGTGTTTAGTCTTTCAATCCATAACCACAGTTCTTGCTGCACTTACTTAGGTCTTTGATATCTTTAATTAGCATTTAGTACTAGGGATTTTGTGTCTGTTTTGTAAATGTGCTTTTAGCTTGGGTTTCTGTATGTTCATTGTTAATACATAGAAATGCACTTGTTGTTTGTGTGTCATATTCCATCGTCTTCCTGAATTCAGTTTGTGCATGTGTGTGTTTGTGTGTGTGTATGTGTGTGCATTGCTTGGGATATTCTACATAGATAATCATGTACTCTGTAAATAGAGATATTTCTTACTTTCCAATCATAGTGTCTTTTGCATGTTTCTTGTTAAACTTTTGAATTTTTCTTTTTATAGTGTTGCAAATGGAACCCAGGGTCTTGTGCATGCTGGGCAAGTGCTCTACCACTGAGCTACATCGCCAGCCTTTTTTTTTTTTTTTTTTAATGTTTAAAAAATTTTCTAAGTATTTATTACTGTTTATAGCTGTTACTCTAAAATGTCATCAATGCCTGTAAAGTCTTTGATTATGTCTCAAAGGAACACGTAGTGGAGATTTCTGTCCTCTCCAGGCTGAATTGATTGGTTTCTGCGTCTGCTGCATGGTTGCTCAGAATGTTTCATCAGCATCATCTTGAAGGGTCTTTTTGTCTTTTATCTTGCTTTGAGTTCTCTGTTATATAAGTCCCATGTCTGTGTTTCCTGGTGACTGTTTTGTAACATCTTTGCTGGGGTATATCTTTGACAGTTTTTTGAGAAAGGATGCATGGGAGGTAAATTTGTTGCTATGCTACATGTCTAAAAAATGATTTGAGTCTTCGAGTTTATCAATTTATATAAGTGATAATTTAGCTGATAATAAAATTCTAGATTGGTTATCATCTTCCTTAGTGTCTTGAAAGCATTGCTTTGTTGTCTTCTAGCTTTCAGTCTTGAAGTTTGATACTACTTTTAGTTTTTTTTCTAAGACTGGGAGTTGGACCCAAGGAGTGTTGATCTACATCTCCAGCCCTTTTTTATTTTGAGAAAAGGCTTAGAAGTTGCCCAGGCTGGCCTGCCTCAGCCTTCCAAATCGCTGGGTTTATAGATATTCACCACCATACCTGGCTTCATTCTTTACATGAATCCTCTGCTTTCTGGCTAGAAACTTACAGAATTTACTTTGCATTTAGCGTTCTGTGATTTCCTCATTATGTGTTTTAGTTGAATTTATTTTATCTGTTTGGCTGGATAATACAGAGGCCTTATTAATCTAGAAACTCATAAAATGGAAACTCAGGAGAAATTTTCATAAAGTATGATTCATGATTTCCACTCCTCTGTTTTCTCATTTTGTGCTCTTATTGTTTAAATATTAGAATAACCCAACAGTTTTCTTACTGTTTCTCATTTCCCATTTTTTATTTGTGTTTACTTCAGTATCATTTTCTAAATCTTTTACATTCATATGTCCCCATCACAATACTACTTTCCAAAGATTTCTTTTGTTTTTTTCTATCATTAAAAAACAAAAGAAAACAAAACATAGCATCACGTGATGTGATTAGTGTATTCTGTAAAACTATTAGTTTTTGCATGATTTCTTTTTTCCCATTATTATTATTATTGTTATTATTTTGCTTGTCTTTTAAATCAGATGCATCTAACAAGTGTTTGGGGAACAAGAGAAAACTGTTTGAAAGCAGTGTCAGTGTCCTGAAATTTGTTCACTAGAGTCTTCAGTGTAGGGTGATCTGCCTAGACATTTTGCTCTTGGCCCCTTCCTAGTGTCACTTTCTTTAGGCAGTTACTCTTTTTTTTTTTGAGGCACTGGGGATCAAACTCACAACCTCGTGCCTGACAGACAGGTACTTAAGCCACTGAGCCAAACTCCTAGCCCTGTTAGGCAGTTACTCTTGATCAAGCCAGTTAGATTCCTCAGAGAGCTTTTCCATCTCCACTACTAGGAAATTCTTAGCTCTGTGGTCGCTGGATAGGTGAGAATGGTTTGGTGTGAACTAGCATTTAATCTCCCTCCTTTTAATGTGATTGGTACTTTTAGTTCAGTGTGCTTGGTATTTCTCATCTACAGAGTGATATTCTGTCGGATTAATGAGGGGCCTTTACTGTTCTTGCAGAATTGGAAAGGGGTAGGAATCTGAGGGTCTCAATCTTACTAAACTTTCAAATGACTTGTTTTTAGTTCCATTTCACCTTTACTCAAAGTGGTACAGAGTGCTTACTACTGATTGTAGAGTTTTTCAGTGCTTTTATGATCTGAAGCACATGCCTTCTTAGCTTTCTCTGCTTCTGACTGCAGATTCTTTTTGTTCTGACACGTCAACAAGTATTATCTGACAAGATAAAAAGTATTATTTGTTTTTCAGCTTCCAAAACTCATTATTGTTTCTTCTTTTTTAAGAAAATATTCTTTTATTGCTATTTCAGTGGAGTTTTGCGAAGTTGAGACTGGTAGTTGTGTTCAGCCAGCCACTTTAAAACAGGGATGTCTTAGCCCGGCGTGGTGGTTCATGCCTTTAATCCCAGCACTCGGGAGGCTGAGGTAGGAGGAGCGTTGTGAGTTCGAGGCCGGCTTGGGCTGCAACGCAAGCGCAAGGCCGGCCTGAGCTACAAAGTGCGACTCTGCCTCAAAGAACTAGGGCCGGGAGTTTGGCTCTGTGGCTTAAGTGTCTGTCTGGCAGGTGTTAGGTTGTGAGTTCGATCCCCAGTGCTGCAAAAAAACAAAACAAAAAACAGAAATGTCTTAAGTTTTTAATGAAAATAAGTAAAGTGAAAAAAATACATGAATTTGAACTTTGGAATGCATAGTCCAAAATTTTTCTTCTGTGTTTTATTTTTCTTTTTGGCATTAGGAATTGAACCCAGGGCTCTGTGTATGCTAAACATGAGCTTTAGAACTGAGCTATCCCCACAGCCCCTCTTAGTCCAGTGTTTTAACATTGGTAGATTTACAGGTGTAAAATTTTTCCTATACATCTTATTATTTATGTAAGATACGTTTGTTGCTTGTAAATGCAGGAAATAAAGGATAAGTAATGAATATGGCACTATTGTGTTAATTATTTTTTAACTTCTTTTTGTTTCTGGGAAAGGAAAAATGTCCATCACCTTGTCTCTAGAGATAAGCTTAGAGTTCAGGGTCATCTAAGAGCGAAGTATTTGTTAATCTTAAGCCTCAGATGCTTACTGTGTTAGCTGTTGAGTTCTTGATTTTGTAATACATGGTAATGTATTCTGTATCTTGATGCATATATTTTTCTCATTGGGAAGAACTATATGGGCTTAAAATATATTTGTTTGTATATCATGGTTAGTTGAGAAATAATAGTGTTATTTATTTGCTGCTTTTTTGTGAAACATTCTGGCACAAATATTAAATAATTGAATGACTTCACAGATACACTGGCTGGCTGTGAATGGGCGGACAGAGTTACTCCATGACCTTGTGCAGCATGTCAGTGATGTTGATGTTGAGGATGCAATGGGACAGACAGCACTGCACGTGGCTTGCCAGAACGGTCACAAAACGGTAAATTGAACCGTGAAGACGTGCACTGGTTTTTAAAAACTTTAAATTCATGTGAAGTTTTTCACTGTGTATATTTGGGAACGGGAA
Organism: Dasyprocta punctata; assembly: GCA_004363535.1. Taxonomy (NCBI): domain Eukaryota; kingdom Metazoa; phylum Chordata; class Mammalia; order Rodentia; family Dasyproctidae; genus Dasyprocta; species Dasyprocta punctata. The sequence goes on from RJWM01006728.1 coordinate 46,856, forward strand.
GAATTATAGCAAAATGTTACTTTGTATAGCATCTGAACTTGTGATATTTTCTGCGTAGATGAAGAGACTAGTGCTTGTAATTCTGCTCAAAATATTTATAACTTTGATTTTAATTTTATTTGTAATTCACAGATTTTAAGTTGAATATACTAAAAATTTAAATGTATATTCATGTATATTTTACAGTTATGTTTATTCTAGTCTCAATTTTAACAAGTAATTTTTCTATATTTTACTTTTTTATTATTAAGCTTCTTTATTGGAATTAGTGAAGAAAGTGAGTACTGATACTGTTTAAATAGTTCAAGGCTGATTAACATATTTTTTTGTTTTCTCTGTATGTGATCCAAGTACTTGTTTTCTTTTTTACTTTAGATTTCTAAAATCGTGTATCTGTTTTATGGCAGTGCTTTAATGTTATTCCGTGTGTAGGCGTTTAGTTGGTAGTAGCTTTTCATTAGGACATGCTACTGCTTTATACAAAGATTGACAATTTAAAATTTTAGATTGAATTTCTGCTTTATTATAGTTACCTGTTCTGTTTACATTAAGGTTTTTTCTACTGCATTTAACATTATTGATAATAGAATATCATTTCTTGTTAACCATAAAAGTAACAAAGTCAGCCTAAAACAAGTCACTCCCAACAACTGCAAAGAGATAGTTTATTTATTTATATATATTCATAGATTTATATAAAGTCTCTCTGAGTCTTGTATCTTGTCGAGAGACTTCCTAGTGGAATCTAGATTTCCATCTCTTCATATAATTTTTTCTTAACCTTAGTTTGGGAAATAGGATCCCAGATGTTTACATACCTTATATATGACTACAATTGACAGGTTATTGGACTTTTTAAAGACATGGAGGCAAAATGACTTATTAAAGGGTTGACAAAAGGAGAAATATAGGAATATTTTTATCTTTCCTGGAATTTTATAACACCAATGTTCATTTATATGTTTTATCTTTCATTATCTGAAAATTAACCCAATGTTTTCAAGGAGTATCTCATATCATTAGTTCTTTCTTAGAGTCTTGTTAAATTTATAAAAGTATTGCAGGAGGAAAAATGATTACAGTGTCATAATGTTTCATAACCTTCCTAGGTCTTCTCTCCTCTCCCCTCCTCCTCCTTTCTGTTTCTCTTCATCTAAACTAGGAGCTTTGCACATGCTAGGCATACCCTCTGCCAAAGAGCTGTATCCCCAGCCTCAATGACCCAGTAGTTTTTTTCTGAGACAGTCCCGCTATGTAGTTCAGGCTGGCTTTGAACTCGCCTAGGCTGGTCTTGAACTTTGAGATGATCCTCCTGCCTCAGCCTTCTGAGTGCTAGGATTACACTTGTGTACCACCATGTCTGGTGACTGAGTAGTTTTTAAGGAACTACTATGTGTTTGAAAATGAGTCTTGGGTATCAGAATGGCTGAGTGGTTAAGGCATTAAGAAAATGAGCCCTGTTCATAGCTGTTATAGGAGAGAGAAGCACTTACTTTAATATAAACCCTCTGCTATACAAAATGAAGAGACTGTTGTTCACCGAGATTTGCAAATCTTACGCTTCTGTGGGAAAAAACAGGGATTTAGTTTACAAATAATCTACAAAACCTAGTTTTAGTTGTTTTTTCCTAATTTAGAAATAAGAACTACTAAGAAAACCTTGTTGTAAAATGTGCATTGCAGGCAACATTAAAAATTTAGAATTGCCTTCTGAAGTTACTGAAGATTAGCTGGTGTGAGTATAATACACTCCATATGGTTTACAACCTAAAGCAGGTGTGGTTAAGTAATGGAGAATTCCTCATAATCAAATGTCTTTGAACAACTGCATGCTCAGAAGATTTATAGGGCAACTGACTTTACTGAAGTGCTGTTTCACAGGGTGAGATTTCACAGATACAGTTGAAAAGGAAAGATGCAAAACGTCAGTTGATGCTGATTCTTGGTTGATTGTACTGGCCAGGGAAATTCCTTCTATCATAGATGGTCAGTTATTACTGTCTACAAAGGTCATATACAGATAAAGGAAATACTTAGCAGTGACTGTTTTTTTTTTTTTTTTTTTTAAGTATTATATGCTTCTTTTAATGTTTTAAAAATTAGGATAAGGGGGCTGGGGATTTAGCTCAGCGGAGTAAGCACCTGCCTGACGTGTGAGGTCATGAGTTTAATCTCCAGTACCCCACCAAAAAAAAAAATTAGGATAAGGAAACTTAAAAATTAGTCTGTTTTTCTAGATGTAATTATACTTCTAAAAGTCTGTGTTGATGGTTGTGCTAATATTTCCCATGCTTCAGAATTACTCCTGTATTTCTAGGACATTTTCAAATCTCAGTGGGATAGCATATTTTTTTTTCTTGAGTTGGATATGATTTATTGGTCTATGAAATAAAATTTGTAGGATAGGGATTACTGATTTTTAAAATGTCGTTGTATATCTTTCCATATAATACTGAATCTAAAATGCTTTAAGTATCCTCATGATTTAGTGGCAAGTCAGAATGGCCTTTTCTTGTTTTAAAGTAGCCAATTCTTGTACTAATTCCTTAAAAAGTCTCAAGAACTTATATCCATGTCAACATACACTAGCACATGTAGGTATCAAGATTTAAAAAATTTCTTAAGCATAAAAGCTTGCATATTGGTTATATATACCTTCTAGAATAAAATATAAAACTTTAAAGTGGGAGGAGAAACTTAAAATATTTCAAAAACATATTACCGCTTTTCATATTAAACAAACCAAGATAATAAAGTCCTCTGAAGTTTACTTTCTGATCTCATTTCAGAGTGCATGAGAAGTTTTTTTTTTTTTTTTTTTTTTTTTTTTTGGTGGCACCGGGGATCGAACTCAGAAGCTTGTGCCAAGCTGGCCTCGAACTCACAGCACTCCTCCTACCTCAGCCTCCTTAAAGGCGTACGCCACTAGGCCTGACTTGCATGAGAAGATTTTGAGCAACTGCCTAAGGGCCCTAAAGCTTTGTAGAAATTTTGCTTAATATATTGTATTCTTGCTTTGATAACAATAATTGCTTTTTTGATTTCACATTGCATTTTTTTAAAAGTGAAAGATTTGGCAGAAAGTTTCACTTTTGTCATATTTAATAAATTGAATAATCCTAGCCTTGATTTCATATAGATGTGTTTATTTTGACAGAAATAAACATCATCTTGTTAGACAAAGTACTTTGGGCAGTTGGGGAGTACATTCTGTTTTTTGTCTTTGCAACATAATGCCAGGATGATTTTTAATTCTATTTCAGTTTAAAAATGATCAGATTAAACAAATGATCGTAACTCCTTAATTTATTTTTATGTAATTTTCATTATACTAGCTATGCTACATTGTTAGATTGCATAATACCAAAATCGTGATTTGTCTTTGGATGAATTTGAAAAATTCATTTCAGGGTTTGTTATTCAGCTGGCTTATTACATAGTCTTTGGCAGTGTTTTCTTCTGCTCTAATCTGTCTCATAAGGTATGTCTTCTGTCTAGCAATAAAATTCAGGGAAGTGTTGTGAACACTTTGAAGGATGTTTAAGAGCAATAATATGTATTCCTAATATTACTGTCGTTACTAGTATGCGTGATTTGATTCTGTAAAAGTACAGTCAGTCATACTTGGACTCTATTGATCTACTTTTGTGTAGGATGCTGAGAATATTTATTTTTAAATTTCACTTTTTTTTAAACTTAATTTTATTTCAAAGAGAACAAAATAAAACAGAACAGAAGGAGGCAGATCAGGACAAAACAATGCAAGCAACACAGGACTTCAAAACAAGTGAACAGAAAATCAATAGTGGCTACCATAACGTCTCCTGTCCTCCTTGAAATAGTTGTCCATATCTTCACACACAATGAATTCAAACAAAACACAGTAGTATAAAACAGACAAAAACAAAAGAATGAAAGCATTATAGGCCTTCAAAACACGACAATAGGAAAATCAACAATAGCTACTGTCATGTCTCTTGTTCTCTTCACAAGAGCTGTCAACACTTTCACACATACTGAAATCAAATAGTACAGAACAGACTAAGAACAATCAAAACAAAGGATATAAGCATTACTGGACTTAACAATAAGATGATAGGAAATCAGCAGTGTCTACCATAATGTCTCATTTTCTTCAAAGTAGCTGTTCCAACCATCACTTGTAATAAAATAAATTCTTGTAAACTCTTCAGGAGAAGTTCTAGGCTTGTGTAAACCTGTACATGTATATCTATCTTTTCTGTGTTAGAGGGAAAGACAAAACAAAATGTCACAATAAATTTCACTTTTAGAAAGCATAGTAAAATTATTATTCTACATAGATATAAGTCAGATTTTTTTGTTATGCATTGCATTTAACACTAGGGGAACTTTTTACTTTGTTTTAGTACCTTAAAGTTGTTTTTTCTTTTTTTTGTACTTGGGATTAAAATGAGGCCCTCCATGTACGTGAAGCCAGTACTCGGCCACCTGCCATTGAGCTACATCACCAGACCTTTTAAGATTTTTTAAAATTTTGAGACAGGATCTTATTAAGTTGCCTGGCCTCAAACTTGTGATCCTCCTGCCTCCAGCCTCCCAGATATCTGGGATTATAAGCATGTACCACCACACTGGTTTAAGATTTATAAATGTGATGAATTGCCACAAATGATTGATTACTGTCTTCCTGGGATAACTTGCATTTAGAAATTGCAAGAGGACTGTCATATAGTTTAGTTCAGTCTAAATTTGTTTGTTAGCTTGCACAGATTACATTTCTGCTCCTAAAAAGTAAAAGCAGTTGTTTGACACTGACATCATAGGCTGAAATTGTAGACATGCCATGAACATGCTCACCTATATTCAGTTAGCTCTCTTGGAATGTTTAGCCAGCTTCCAAGTTTTTCATCCAGAGAATTACCAACCATGCAAGTATAACTGGACATGTTTACAAAACATTGAGCAGATTTAGCCTTGAGGACAAAGGTAGGTAGACTAATATTTCAGAATGTATTTTTATATTTGGGATAGTTTTATGTCTTCTAGTGCTAGAACTCTGGTGCTAGAATTTCCCTATTATTGCTTTTGGGAAATGTGAGCAAATAATGGAAAGTCTTCATTGCTATTATGTTTCCAACACAGTAATGATTTTTCCAGGTATTGCATAATGACTCAAAGTTTCAGTAGATACAGGTGGACAGGCTTCTAAAGAAACTCTGTATAACAGTTTTGTTTTAGTATGTAAGTTACTTGTGCATTGCTATAAGTCATATCAGAATTACAGTATTTAAGAAATAAAAGTAAGGATGCTTTTTTGGCAGTTTCATCCTGTTTAAGCGGATGATAATACCATAACTTAGACTTTTGCGTATAGCTTTATTATTGAATATCTGTTCCTTTTACTTTGATCAGTGTTATTTTCCAGAGTTGTTATTGGTAAAATAGATTTCTTGCTTTGCAGTTTAGCAGAGTATTGGGTACAGGTGGTTTTAGTTAGTCACCACCTTCAATTAAATGACTTAAGATTGACCCAGGCATTAGCTTTGTACTTTTTTTTTCTACTCACGATGTTGTTTTATTACTTTAAAGGTAATGCAGTCTGTTGAAAGTGTATGAAAACCACTATTTTATGGTTTTCTATCTAGCTTTCTCCCAAGCAGTTTTGTATTCCACAGTAGGAGGGACCCGTTATACACAATCAGGGACTGGGAGAATAGTTTTTTGTTCGTTTTTGTTTTTTGGTGGTAGTCTTTGGGGGCTAGGCAGGGAGTTGGAAATTCTAAATTTTTCTAAAGAGGTTATTTTGGTGATGTAAATTATAGGAATATAAAGTGATTTCAGTTTAGTGTAGTTCTTAAGATTATATATATTAACTTGAAAAATGTATTAGTAATGAGCCATCAGCCACAGATACTTATGGTAATATAACTTTTACATGTTTACATTTCATTGTAAGCTACTTCATGTAGATTTTACAAGCAAATAAACTATAAACTGAAAATTAGAAATTGTGATCATCATTGTAAATGATGCGACATTTACAAATACCCAAATCATATGTCAACAAGAAAATGATTTGTTGTGCTGGTTAGACCTTTTGGTTTACTCTTGAATTATTGTCATTCTGGATTGTATGGGACTGAGAATTCATTTTTGTACACCAGCCTGTGTTTAATTAAGGTACAGTAAGGGGCTCAGGAGGGCACTCCTTTCCTACAGGGCTCAGTGGGAACTTCCAGAATAGCTTGGTGATAGGGTGAGTTGAGGAAGTGCTACAGCTTCTGTGCCCTGGTCTGACACTGTATAGACCTGGCTTATTTTCCTTACCTCTCACCATCGTGCAGTCTGCCAGTTGTTAAGGTGATTATCTCAGAGCCCTTCTGTGCTTGAATTATCTTTACTTCCTGCCCCTCAGAGAAATGTTTGGAGATTAAAAAAAACCAAAAGCTATTATCTGTGACTTTCATGCTACTTCTGTTAGGCAGTTGAATCAATAGTTTATTTAGTTCTCAATTATCCTTTTACCTCTTTTTCAGAGCTTTTACACAGAGAAGCCGGTAATCAAGTATTTTCTTAGTCACAATTATTGATGGCTTCTCAGTCATTTTAGTGATGCAAAGGAAATTTTTTAAAAAAGTGGTACCAGAGATTGAACTCAGGGCCTTTGCACTGAGCTATGACCCCAGGGAGCCCCTCTCCCTCTTTTAAAAGTTTTTGAGACAGTGTCTTACTGAGTCATTAAATTGCCCAGGCTGGACTTGCATTTGTGATCTTCCTGCCTCAGCTTCCCAGAATGGTAGGACTACAGGTGGGCACCACTATGCCTGGTCTGCAAGACAATTTTTTATTCTTCACAGTCCAATTCTGTTACACATTATGTATCATTGAAAAGAAGCGGTTTTTTCCCTAGACATTTTATGTACAAATGAATCTGTTGAAAACTTTAAAAACACATACTTTATTTTCATTGTTGCATATTTTGAAGGAGATTAATTGAGATAATTTTGTTAAAACAAAAGCAGAAGAATTTCTGAAGATAGAATGCTAGACTAAACAGTTTCCATTCATTACCTTGTGTTTGTTTTGTCTTTAAGAATTTTTAATGTCTTTGTCATATATGCAAGGATTTGACAGCAACATGTAACAGTTCATATTGTAAATCATATTTTCTTGCCATGATTTGCTCAGAGTTTGTCTTACTACTTTATTTAGAAAAGTAGAGGAATGTGTTAGTCTGATGACTAAATTGTTTCTGTACCTTAAACTCTGTAGTATAAATAAAAACAATGAAAGCACTATAAAGGGGTGGGGAAGTAGCTTAAAGGGGTAGGGGTGGTTTTTATGTCTTGCATATAGATGTACCCCCAAAGCCTCAGGTGGTCACAGGTGGGGCTTTGCAGAGCTGGCTGGATCTAGGGTGTGTGATGCTGAGATTAAGGGTGTGTGATTACTAAATTAGTCCAGTGACTGGTTTGGCTTAGTGTTCTGAGTGTGGATAATGCGAAATCGCACCCCGGCTATAACATGAGGGACAGAAGCTTGCTTCTTGCTTTCTTGCTGCTTTGCTGCTTTGTTGCCTTCTTGCCTTCTACCTGCCCTGAACTGTTTCTGCTCTGGGATGTCCCTTTGCCATACCACCCTGCCTTGGAGCCAGCCAACTGTGGACTAAAACCTGTACAAACTGTGAGCTAAATAAAGCTTTCATCCTTTAACTTTGGGTGTTGAGTATTTTGTCTCAGTAATAAGAAAAGTAACTAAGACAGTATGGTAGACTGTTTGTTTAGCATGCTTGAGGCCCTAGTATTGAGCTTTTCTACCCAAAAAGAAAAAAAAGGCACTGTAAAAAATGTGTGATTTAGCCAGGTGTGATGGCACACACTTAAAATCTCAGCACTTGGGAGGCTGAAGCAGGAGGACCTCTATAAGTTTGAGGCCAGCCTGGGCTACGTAGTGAGTCCAGGCCACCCTAACCTACATGGTGAGACCCCATCTCAAAAGAAAAAATTGAAAAGTAAATGACTTAAAAAATGACTTTGTTTTAAAACTAGATAGATATCAAGGCCTGACTGCCTTATAGTTATTTGGTAGGGATTTAGTAGATCAGCTATCATGAATGTAATGTAGCTTACAATGATGTGTCAGATTAGCTATAATGCTGTTTATTAATTTGAATTCAGAAAAATTAGAATTCCTACTTTTCTTAAGTAGGGTGTCAATTATGAACATAGGCTTAGTTTTAATTCCTGCTTCACTGTTTGTGTGTTGGGCTGTAAATTGCCTGACCTCTTCGAAATTTAGTCGTGTGCTCTTAGAAGTGGAGAGAATATCACCTTCCTTACGGGATACATTAAATTAGTTGACAAGTGCTTATTAGCACAGTGCCCAGATACATGTGGAAGTTAGATTATTATATCATTATGTAGATTTAAGTATGATTTTTATGAATGCATAGTACATTTTGTTAATTATAGTTTCTCCTCTAAATGTTTAGGTGTTAAATGGATAATAACATGTGTTTTCAAATATATTTGCTTTCATCTTTCCTGAGAGTTTTGAGGGACTGAGAGTGTATTGTCTTTATTTCTGTGCAGGAATGTCTTTGAGGTGACACAGGCGCAACCCCTATGTCAGGAATCAGAAAGGTGAAAGCCATTATGAAAGGACCAAGTAGCCTTTCTCTTATGAAACAACTAAGTAAATGCTTATTGATCTTATAGTTGGAGGTTGTAATTTGCTACTTCTCTGAGTTTAAAGGGAATTGCATAGGTGACAACATAGCTTTATATAACTGTTTTTTTTGTGTGTGTGTGCTGAAAGTTGAACTGTGGGTCTTGTGCTTGTGTATGCTATGTGTACACTTTGTCACCATAACAATGTTTTTATTACCTAGATTTTAGAATTCATTTTAGGATAGAAGTAAATTCAAGTAGCAGTATGTGAATAATAATATTTTAAGCCTTTTTATTTTTATCAAAAATTTTGAATAAAAATGATAGTTCCTTAAAACTACTACTCTTTTTCATCAAATCATAACCATCAAAAATTTTCATCTCTTACCTTTTCAAGTTACATATTTCCAAATAATAAGCTTCTATGACCCTTTTTCTATTTTTGATGTTTACATATTACTTAATCATTTCTAGTTATGATGACTCAGAATTTATAAATTCTGGGTAGGTAGTATTAGTTGTATTTATGGTTAGATAAATACTTCTGAAGTAAACTAACAATGTTTTCTTTCGTTTTTTCTTTTTTGAAGTCAATAATTTTGCAACTATCTTTTAGTACTGTTTTCTACAAAGATGCATTTGTTAATCTATCAGTTTTGCCTTTTTATTTTCTCTAAACCTGGAAATTTCTTAGCATTTTGCTTGTGTTTGATTTCTGATATTCTGGTTTCCACATTTTCTATTTTGGTTTATTTTCTTGTTTAGAAGAAGGCTATCACTCAGCTGACGGGTCTCATTTTCTGGAGAAAATATGCGTTTTTAGGTATTTTTTGGGGGGAGATTTTACACACTCATGTATGTTAGTTACTTTGTTTGTTGCTCAGACACAGTACCCAGTATATGCAAGTTGAGGGTGAAAAGATTTATTTGGACTCACAGCTTGTAGACGTTTCAGTCTATAGTCACCTAGGTCCAAGGCAGGGCAGCGTGGCAAAAGGGCATGGCAGAAGTGAAGTGGTTCATGGCATGGCAACAGGAAAGCAGAGAGAGATGCAGGGCCATGAGAGGCAGATACACCCTTCCAGGCCACAGCCCCAGTGACTCACCTCCTTTGACCAGGTTTAACCTCCCAGCATCACATTTAGTTATAAACTTGCCAATGGACTAATCCACTGATGATTATCATATCCCATGATTCAGTCACCTTCCAAAAATCCCAGCTATGAGCACATGAGACTTTGGAGGGACATCTAGATACAAACCATAGCATGTTTTAAGTTTATAAACATATATTTGAATAATAGCATGTCCGACTAGATAATTTTACATTCAAAATCATTTATCATACAGTTTTGACAGCTTCTTACCTTTCAGATTCTAGTTTTTCTGTTGAGAAGTTTAATGTTAGTCTGTTTCTGTTTATTTCTGGAACTTTATGTGCTTGCTACCATGAAATTTCACTTTGACATTGATTTGTTGAAGTTCTTTTCTTAGAATAAGGACTTGGTTAGGCCTTTAAATTTGGCAATTCATGTCCTTCAGTTTTTAATATTTCTTGATTTCTGGAGTGGTCTCTACCTTCTTCAGTTTCTTTATTCTCAGTTTCTCAATACATGTCCTTGGATTGATCCACTGATTTTTCTCATCTTTCATTTTTTCCACTATTTGTCTTTTCATTTTATTTTCTTTCTTGTGGAGTTCCCAGATACTGTCTTTCTAAACTTCTGTCGAATTGTTATTTATTCTGTCATATTTTTAACTACTCATTGTCTGAATATTTTCCCTTAGGATTAGAATCAAGTTGTATCATGTAGAATCAAGTTGTGTGATGTTCTCTATGATGAGTGTGATCATTGTATATATCTAAAATGTACCAATAAAATCTGATTTAAAAAACAAAGATTCATATTCTTGTTCTGTGGATATAATACCTTTTTTCCTCTTGTTTGTGGGAATCAGTTTTTAATTTTCTTTCATTCGATTTATAGTCTTTGTTTTTCTAGGTTTCTTTCTGTCTAACATTTGTTTTTCAGGGTAGAGGTCTGTATCGTAAATAATGTATGTTGATTCATGTGTAAAATTGAAATACTCAGATGTTGACTAAATGCATTGTTTATGTGGGCTGAATTTATTGACTGTTTGGCTTCAGTGTACGCTGAGATTTCTGTGTTGGCCCTGTTGTTATGTTGGATCTGATAATTCTTTGTTGTGAGGGCTCTCCTTTGTATTGTAGGATATTTAACTTCCACTTTGGCCTATCAATAGTATATTCTTTTCCCCAGCTGTAAAAATCTTAAGAATCCTCTGGCATTGCCTAATGTTCCCTGTGGCGAAAATGTGTCCTCCTTTGAGATTACTACTATAGACCCATTGACTTGAACTGGACTATTTAATGGAGGGCTCTAATGACTCTTTAGATCTCTGTCTCTTATACCAAGCTTCAGACAGGATTAATTTCCTCTACTTGACATTTTAAGTCTGGTTGCTGAATTTCTGGGAGCTAAATGATAATATGAGACTGGTAGTTTTCACTTTATTAGTACTTTTATCATGGCTCCTCAATCTTGCTTTTACCTGTATTTTTTTCCTGTCAGTCCAGAACCTCCCTATTCACTTTGTCCGAAGAATAAACATCCCATCTTTGAAACAGTATAGGGAGGGATAGTGACTGCTTGTGTAGGATGGAAGGAAAGAACCAACAGTGGAAGGATCAGTTTCTTTTATGACTTTTCATCTGTTCCTCCTGTTTTTATCTGTAGATAATCATTCTATCTTCAAAGGTACCTGGTATTTTCAGTTCCTTCGTATGTGTTTGTGTGTGTGTGTGTGTGTGTGTGTGCGCGCTGTGTGTGTATACTACATTGAGAATTTGATTGCTTATTGGGTCTATAGTGGTAGTCTCAAATGAGGACAAGTTTCCTCCCACTTGCAGTCATTTAGACCAGCTTTCTCTGAATCAGTTATGATTTGCTTGCTATCTTTAGGAAACTTACTGACTTAGTATGCTGTTGTATTTGTTTTTGTTCTTCTCTGTACAGATGTTACTGACATAGCTTTAAGTTTTGGGGTAGCAGTAAGACAAACACATGTTCAATTCAGAAGTAAGATTAAACAGTCTAATTCCAAAAACTCTCCTGTTTTTACATCTTTAAATTCATTTTACAGGAGAAATTCACATGAGGATTATAGAAATAAAATCAGAAAATAATTTTAGAAAGGTTTCTAGATGGGACTTGTCCTATTTCTACTCATCAGATGTGTATTTTAGCATACTTCTGTTTAGTATGAGTCAAATGATTACAGGGGTAGAGCTCAAGGGACCAAGCACATATGAATGACTATCAAAGAAACTGAGCCAGTGTTGGGTACTATGTATTGGAAAAAGGCTTCTTAGCTTTTTAGTGTTTTGTTATGGGTTGCATCTAGATGTCTCCCCAAAGTCCCATGCATTCATAGGTGGGGCTTTTTCAGAGTTGGCTGAATCTAGAATGTGTGATGCTGGGATTAAGGGTATGTGATTACTAAATCATTTCACTGATTGCAAGGCCTATTTGCCATCCTACCTTGCTGTGAAGCCAGGTGATTATGGACTGAAACCTCTACAAACTGTGAGCCAAATAAACCTTTGCTTCTTTAGTTTTGGGTGCTGGATATTTTATCTCCACAATGAGAAAAGTAACTAAGATGCAGTGCAACCGCTGTGGAAATCTATGTGGAGAGGCCTCAAAAGACTAGAATTGGAGGTTCCATTTGATTCAGCTATTCCCCTTCTGGATATTTTCCCAGAAGAATTAAAAACATCATACCACAGTGATATATGTGCATCCATGTTTGTAGCAGCACAATTTGTAATAGCTGAATCTTGGAAATGACCCAGATGCCCATCAACTGTGAAATGGATCAAAAAGATGTGATCTTTTTATACAATGGCATACTATTCAGCCATAAAGAATAAACTTGAGACCTTTATAGGTGAATGGGTGCAACATAAGACCATACTTATAACTGAAATAAATCAGATGCACATGTGTAAACTTTGTATTGTCTCCCTAGTGTGAGATGCTAAAAGAGTAAATAAGATCCAAAATGTACAATAGATATTGTAAAATGGGAAGAAGCTTTAAAAGGGAAGAGAAACTGGGATGAGGGAATGGAGAAAAGGAGGGCAAAAGCAAAATAAAAAATACATATTTATATAGACACTATATGTATGAAAGATAGTTAAGATAGCATACTAATTTCTCTTAGTTCATTGAAAAGAAAGGTTTGTGCTAATATTGTTTGGACAATTAAATGCCAATATCTTGTACTCTGAGAAACTAATTTAAAGATAACAATATGTAATGTATTAATTATTGTTATCCTCTTATTATCTTATTTTGAAATTTTGTTTTTAATCTTTGAAAGAAAAAAGAAAAGTAACTAAGATAGTATATTTATACTTACCAGTTGTATGCTTTGACTTTGAGAAAGTTATAGCACAATGCCTACTTTTTTGCTTTTAGAGGTAAAAATTTTGTTTTTAAATTCAGATTTCTAAAACAGTGTCCAGTTCATTGGCCATATGTTGCTATTAAATTAAAATTAATTATAATTAAAAATTCAGTTTCTCAGTTGTACTGACCATGTTTCAAGTGCTCAGTAGCCACATGTGACAACTGACTATCTATGATATGGTGATGCTCAATAGCCTTACTAGGCTAAAAATGTTTGTATCACATTTGTTAAGGCTTATGTCTAAATGTCCCCCTAAAGCTTCATGCTGACATAGGTGGGGCCTTTTCAGAGATGGCTGGATCTAGAGTGTGTGATGCTGGAATTGATTCATGGTACAGTGGTAGGCTCAAGGGCACTGGGATCAAGGGTGTGAGTACTACTTGCCCTGAGTAGCCTGGATCAGATAAAAGGGGCAGAAGGATGCTGGTAAGGTCCCTTGCTTGCTTGTCCTTTCTGTCTTTTGCTTGTTGCTTGCTGTCTTCTGCCTGCCATGAACTGTTCTCCTCTGAGAAGCCACCCTACCTTCGAGCCAGCCGATTATGGACTGAAATTTCTACAAACTGTGAGCAAAATAAACCTTTCCTCCTTTACTTTTGGGTGTTGGGTATTTTGTTTCAGCAATGAGAAAAGTAACTAAAACAGAATTTGGTTGTATTGGGTATGCTATGTCCCCCCAAGTCCTCATACTTTTGATGGGGCTGAGTCTAGTGCTTGTGTTCCGTTTGTTGTCTAGCGCCGGGATTGGCAATGTGAGCACTCCACATGCCCAGGGGTGGAGCTGAGATACAGTGTAAGGGAAGGCGAGTCTTCCTCTTGTGCTTGCGCCTTCTCTTGCGCGTGCTCTCTCGCTCTCTTGCCAGCGCGCCTTGCTGCTTGCGGCTGCCATGAATGGCTGCCCCGCCACACCATGCTGCCTTGGAGCCAACTAAGTGTGGACTGAAACTCCCAAGAAACTGTAAGAAATAATCTTTTCCTTGCCTAATTTTGGGCGTCAGGTATTTTGTCTTGGCAACGAGTAAAAAGTAACTTAAGACATTGGTACTGAGAGAAGTGGGCTCATTGATGTGACTATACTTGATCATGTAGTTTAGGAGTTATTGGGGCTGGCTTGTGTGAAGGGTTTGGAAATGTTCAGAGATGCCAGTGAAAAACTTAGAGCAGGAGTACCTTAGGCTGTACTTGATGAGAGATTCTGGTCAGCTCAGAAGACCAGGCTCAGGAGGTTTCTTCTGGGAAGGAGGACTGCTGTGGCTGCTGGTCTTCAGATTATGTGTGTTATGGCTTGACAGAAAATTTGTCTGCATTTTGCTTATGTCCAGAGACTTTGCCTGAGACTGAGATTAAGGGTGGTGAACTAATTAATCTTGCAGAAGCAATTTCAAGACAGTCTAATGTTGGAGCAGGGGCTTGGCTGCTTTTGGGGGCTCTAGCCAGATCTGTGTTAAGAATCAAGAACAAAGAGCCCAACAGAATGATTTAAAAACATTGTGCGTTTGGCCAGAAAGAAAGCTCCTTTAAAGTTGTGGACTGCAAAATAGAGCTGGAGAGATCTTGATTGCTCAGAATGAACAGGAGAACAGAAAAGATGGTCTGAGGACATCACAAGAAGCAGCAGGACTCTGTATTTGCAATCTCAAAATTGCTAAAGTGCGCCGGGCGTGGTGGCTCACGCCTTTAATCCCAGCACTCAGGAGGCTGAGGTAGGCGGAGCGTTGTGAGTTCGAGGCCGGCTTGGGCTACAACGCGAGTGCAAGGCCGGCCTGAGCTACATAGTGCGACCCTGCCTCAAAAAACCAGGGCCGGGAGTTTGGCTCAGTGCCTTAAGCACCTGCCCTGGCAGGCGTGAGGTTGTGAGTTCAAGCCCCGGTGCCACAAAAAAAAAAAAAAAAAAAAAATTGCTAAAGTGAAAGATTTTGCTTTGAGAAGACAACCCCAGAGCATCATGTTCCAGAATGGTGGCAGCATAGAGAAGTTGTTCCTTAGGATTTGCTTCATAGGCTCTTGACCCCTACAGCCAAGAGGAAAGGAAGCCTGGCTATTGCTTCAGCTGGCTGCAGACCTTGGCATCATCCAAGTGCTGGTGGTTTTAAGTGTATGAAGAATGCTGGAGTTGTAGGTTCAGGAAAGTTTCCAAACAGGTTTCAGAAGAAGGCCTGGGAAGTCAGGCAGTTTGCCCCTGAGAGGGTAGTATGTGAAACTGCGAGTATGGAGCCGAAATTACAGTGGAGACCGCGGAAGTTTAAAGAAGCCAGGAAAGTGGATCATCTGAGGAAAACTGAAAAGAGGGAATAAAGCCAGCCAAAGAGAGAAGCAATGGGACTTACATATACTAGCAGTACCGTAGGGGCAGAGCCACCCAAGCCCTTTGGATTCACAACTTGCCACACGTTGCTGGGGACGCTGGAAGTGAAACTGTGGAACTTAATATTTGTCCTGCTGGGGTTTGATTTTACTTTGTTCCCTTTCCTTGCTATCCCCTTTTTGTGACTTTTAGAGTGAAAATGTCTATTTGTGCCACTGAATGTTGGAAGCTTTTAACTTTTTTTTTCATTTGTACCGGGGCTCACAGCTAAGGGTTTGCCTTGAATCTCAGAGGAGACTTGGCACTTTTCAGCAATGCTGAAACTGTTAGGATTCTGGTAACTCTTCATGAGTTTTTGGAGGACTCTTAGGGACAGAATGTTATGGCTTGTATTTAGATGTCCCCCTAAAGCCTCATGTTGCCTTTTCCAAGGTAGCTGGATCTAGAGTGTGTGATGCTGGAATTGATTCATGGTACAATGGTAGGCTCAAGGGCACTAGGATCAAGGGTGTGAGTGCTACTTGCCCTGAGTATCCTGGATAAGATATAAGGAGCCAAAGGATGCTGGTACGGTCCCTTGCTTGCTTGCCCTTTCTGTCTTCTGCTTATTGCTTTGCTACCTTCTGCCTGCCATGAACTGTGCTCCTCTGAGAAGCCATCCTGCCTTGAAACCAGCCAATTATGGACTAAAACCTCTAAAACTGTGAGCAAAATAAACCTTTCCTCCTTTACTTGTGGGTGTTGGGTATTTTATTTCAGCAGTGAGAAAGTAAATAAGACAACACTGAGAATTCCACATATCTCACTCAGGTTCAGAGAACTTTTCTAAATTGAATTTGTTCACCCATCATGATTCACATGTGTATATTCATTTTCTCTTTAAAGCTTCAGGTTCTGGGAAGGATTTTCTTTATGTGGATTAAAATTCTGATTAGTTGTGTGTTTTGTTTGACTTCTCTGACTTTACTTTGTTTTTTCCCCCTTAGACTGTGCAGTGCTTGCTAGACAGTGGTGCAGATATTAACAGGCCGAATGTATCAGGAGCCACTCCACTGTACTTTGCTTGCAGGTAGGATATTTTATATTTTCAGACAGAGTCACTAAAGAGTGCTATCTTTCTCCTCTACACTTGTATTTCCCAACACATATTTCTGTATATTTTTTGAAGTTGTTGTTTTCCCATGAATATTATGCTTTCTTTAAAAGATAAAGAATAGCTGGGCGTGGTGGCGCACGCCTTTAATCCCAGCACTCGGGAGGCTGAGGTAGGAGGAGCGTTTGTGAGTTCCAGGCCAGCTTGGGCTACAACGCGAGCGCAAGGCCGGCCTGAGCTACACAGTGCGACCCTGCCTCAAAAAACCAGGGCTGAGAATTTGACTCAGTGACATAAGTGCCTGTCTGACAGGCGCGAGTTTGTGAGTTCAATCCCAGGTGCTGAAAAAAAAAAAAAAAAAAAAAATGGATAAAGAATAACAGACTGATTCTGTTACTTAATTACATAAGGAAAAAGTACATTATATTTAATTGCTGATGCTTTGATGTTATAGATGAGCTTTTGATTTATATTAATAATCCAGTAACTCCTATAGTTCACTTTATTAAATAGCTAGTTCAGTTCCTTTGGGATAAGCTATTGAAGTATATCATGGATCAGAGCCATGTCTTTGCTTTATCTGTATTTATGATTCCTAAAAATATTATTGAATCAGTGTTGTTAGATACTAATTTATATATTTAGATACTTTTATATTTCAGTCTTGGTTCTTTTTCTTAAATTGTGTATTTTATTTGCTTATTCAGTCATGTAATCAAACCTCTAGGCAGTACTTAGTGTGTGCCACTCATTGTTATAAGCCTCAGTTGTACAATAATAAGTAGGGGTGGGGCAGAGCTCAGTGGTAGACTGCTTGCCTGGCATGTGCAAAGCTGTGGATTCAATTACTAACGCTGTCAAAATTACAGCACACACACATACATGTGCACACGCACACACACACACACACATTGGCTCACAAAAATAAATAACCCTATCCCTAAGGAGCATCTAGTAATTATGTGCTCGCACTTGCAGGTTCACATGTATACTCTTATACCCATCCACCCCATATATATGTTGTATAAATGTAGTTTGTGGTTAGGAGCAGTGCACAAAACACTACCGTGATTTTTTTCCTGATTTATGTTGTGCTTTTTTTTTCTGTTCTGGGGATTGAACCCAAGGCCTCATCCATGCTGAGCAATCTCGCTAATAGAGCTATATCCTTAGGCTTTTTTATTTGAACTGTATTATAGTACTTTCTCAGGTATTCCTGAGTATTATTTCAAATCCTGTTTTTTTTTTTTTTTTTTTTCTTTTTGAGACAGGGTCTTTCCATGTCATTCAGGCTGGCCTTAAGCTCACTTTGTAGCCTAGGCTGGTCTTGAACTCACAACATTCTTCCTGCTTCAGCCTCCTGCTTCACCATGCCTGGCTCAAATTCTGCTCTTTTAACTGGATTTCAAACAGTCTCATTTACTTTTGAGCTGTGGTATTCTCAGCTGGGAGAACTGGAGAAAACTTCAAATTAAAAGAGAAAAATTGAAAGAAAAACTTCAGATAAATTAAGTTTAGCAATTTATTTGCACAAAGAACAATACATGAATTGGATAGCACTGAAACCCAAAGAGGTTCAGAAAGCTCCAGCCCAGTGGTGAGCTGTTGGAGGCTGAATTTGGAAGTAGATAGATCACCTAATTGGCTGTAGCTGTGTGTTTGCTGTAGTATTTGGTCATGGTGTGTTGAGTGGGCTGCTTTTGATTGGTTGGGAATTGATCTGTGGACACAGGAAAAACAAATTCAAACTTAGTGTCTTTTATTATATGCTTACCACACAGATCACTTCTGTGATCCAACACGTGGGGATTTCTCTCCATCGACAAGCAAGCAATTTATTCTGCAATGGCCATCAGCGAGTTTCCTAAGGTTAGATTCCAGATTGAGGACTGTGTCACTCAGAGTTTGCTAGAGAAACAGATACAACAGATATACAAATGTATAAGAAATTACAAGATCGGCTTATAATGGTCCCCACAGAGTTGGATAAGGAAGAGTGCAGAGGGAGTCTGCAAACCACTGGTGATTGAATGTTTCAGTTGAATGTGTGGAGCTCACTGCAGTGTCCGTGCAAGTTTGTATCAGGAAGCCGATGGGTCTGTGATGGAAGGCTGAAGAGTCTTTGTTGGAAGGCTGAATGATCCATGGGGGAAACCAAAGAGTCTGTGCTAGAAGGCTTAAAAGAGTCTGGGATGGAAGCGAAGAGCCTGCTGTAGAAGCCAGTGGTGGCACAGACCTGTAATCCCAGCACCTGGGAGGCTGAGGCAGGCGGATGGCTGCAAGTTTGAGGCCAGCAAAGGCTACAAAGTAAGTTCAAGACCAGCCTGCACTGCATCACGAAACCCTGTCTCAAAAAGACAACAAAACCGAAAATGTTATTACAGTAAAAGACATATTGCTATTAATCCCCCTCAGAATGTTTCCTGTTGCTTTTAACACAGTTATCCTATCATTCTTGCCATAATTTTTTTTTATTTTGAAGAGAATAAAACCAAATGAAGTAAAACAGAATAGAGTCAATCAAAATAAAACAATGAACATGATACAGGACTTCAAAACAAGATAAAAGGAAATCAATAATGGCTACCATAATGCCTCTTGTTATCTTCAAAAAAGCTGCCTATACCATCAGACATAATAAAATCAAAGAAAACAGAACAGAATAAAACCAATCAAAAGAAAACAATGAAAGTAATACAGGACTTCAAAACAAGATAATAGGAAATCAACAATGGCTACCTTAATATATCTTATCTTTGAAATAGCTTCCTATGCCATCAGATATAATAAAATCAAAACAGACAGAATAAAAACAATCAAAACAAAACAATGAAAGCAATACAGGACTTCAAAACAAGATAATAGGAAAACAACAATGGCTACCATAATGCCTTCTATTGTCTTCAAAGTAGCTGCCTATACCATTAGATATAATAAAATCAAACAAAACAAAACAGAATAAAACCAAACTAAACAGAACAATGAAAACAGTAGAGGGTTTCAAAACAGATTAACAATGGCCACTGCTGTCCCTTGTTAGACATTTCCTTCCCTTTCACTTTCATACTATCTGTTGTGCATTTTGGATCCCACTAACTCGTTTATTTTATTTTATTTTTTTTTCCCGGCACTGGGGATTGAACTCACAACCTTGTGCCTGCCAGGCAGGTGCTTAAGCCACTGAGCCAAACTCTCGGCCCTTTAGTTTTTTATAGTAGGGAGACAACATGATGTTCACCCATGTGACTCTGAACCATTTCACCCATGAGCATGCTCTCAAGTTATATCCGTTTACCTACCAGAGCGTTGAGGTTATCTTTCTTTATAGCGAGTGGTTTTCCATTGTATAAAAATGCCATATCTTTCTTATCCATTTTGCAGTTGATTGGCAAGCTACCCCTACTTTTTTCTGGTTCCCTGTCACATAGAGCATTGCTTTCTCTTTGACATTCATTCTATGAATTTTCTTTTGAGTTAAATGTGTTTCTTGTCTAAAGCATATTGATGGATCCTGTCTCTTTATCCACTCTGCCTGTGTTTCTTTTTATTGGGGAATTGAGGCCATCTACATTAATGGCTATGGACAGCACGCTCATCTCTGCCATGCTATTTTCCTGCCATTGGCTGCCTATTTTTCTCCTCCATTCAGTTGTCTGCCCTGCTTGGTGATCCCCCTCTGCCACTATTCCTGGAGCTGTGGTCATTTTTCTCTCTCTCCAGAATATCCTTCAGTGTTCTTCGTAGGGTTGGTTTGGTGGTCATGAATTCCTTCAGTTGTTCTTTTTCATGAAGTATCTTGTTTCTCCATTGATTTGGAAAGATAGTTTTGCAGGGTACATCAATCTGGGTTGGAAGTTGTTTTCTTTCAGGACTTGAAATAGTTCACTCCAAGCTCTTCTTGACTTGATGGTTTGTGTTGAGAAGTGTGTTGTGATTCTGATGGGTTTTCCTTTTAGGTGATCTGTTTCTTTTCTCTAACAACTTTTAATATTCTGTCCTTTTGCTGAATTTCTGGAATTTTGATTATTATATGTCTGGGTGTAGATTTATTTTGGTTATGGCTAGCTGGAGTGCTATGTGCCTCACTTATGTGTATGTCACGTCCTTTTCCCATGCTTGGGAAGTTGTCTGCTATTACTTCTGTAAATAGACTTCTAATGTCATTTGTGTTGAGCCCTGCTTTTTCATTGACACCTATTATTCTTCAATTATTTTTCTTTGCATTGTCTTGCAGCTGTTAAATTGTTACTTTTTTGTTTGTTGTTATTTTTAAGAGATCTGTCCTTTCACTATTGCCAGCTGCAAACCTGTCTTCAAGGTCTGAAAGTCTTCAGTTTCTTTGAAGCGGTTTTTCCAGCTTTCAATGACATTTTTAATTTCCTAGATATCTCTTTGAATCTGTTTCATGCATTCTAAATCCTTCTTACATTGTTTATTCAAGGTTTCCCTCATTTTCCTATACTCCTCCATTTTTGATCTGTGTTTTCTTTATAGGTGCTTAGCAATTCTTTTATTATGTTTTTCATTTCTTCTTTTATCTGAGATAGTATGTCTGTTCTAATTTCTTTTATAGCATCATGAAGTTGTTTCTTTACTTCAGTTGCCATCATTTCAGAAACTTCAGGTGTATGACTCCCAATCTCTTCTGTGTTTACATCTCCTAGACTTGCTCTGCATGGGTTGGATGCCAGACATTGCCTTTTGCTTCTTTGTCTCGATATTTTCCTGGGTTCTTTTGGACAAGTGGGTAGTGGGGTCCCAGGCACTTCCCATGTTGGTTACACTTTCTCCGAAGCGTGATTGTTTGGTTCTCCTGGCCTATGCTGGCTATGGGTAGCTGATGGTGACCATTGGTTGTGCTGGTGTGGGGCTGGCTGCTGCTTTTCCCAGCCTACGCTGGCTTTCAGCTGGAGGAAGTGTCCCTGATGGTGGCTGGTGTGTGCTCAGGGGCAAGGCTGGCTGTTGCCTCCTGGACCTCAGCTGGTTACCTGTGGGAAGCGCCCCTGATGGTGGCTGGTGTGCACGTGCACGTGGGGGCAGTCTTGCCACATTTTAAAGTAGTTCTGCAAGTCTTCTTTCATGACTATCTTTAGTTGGGTTCTGATGGCTGCGCTAGTGTCCTGAATCAGTTCAAAGTGTTTACTTCTTGTGGTCATTTTGACTTTGGGTAAGAGACAGAAATCACACAGTGCCAGATCTGGTGAATAATAAGGTGGCTGAGGATACACTGAAATGTTTTTATGAGTCTGACTGCCTGTTGAATGGCATTTGGCATCAACATTAGTATATTTTTAATTAACAGGCAGTAAAGACATGAAAGAGGACTTGCAGAAATTCTTCAGAAAGTGGCAAGAACGATGGGATAAAAGAGAGTAATTTGAGAGGGATTAATAGCTATGTGTGTTTTATTGTAATAATTTTTAAAAATTTAAGCATTCACTATTTATTTTGATTACCCTTGTACATCTTATAAGTGTTATAGGACTTTGTGGCACTAAATTCATAGAATTCTATTTTTTAAAAATTCTAGTTGGTTATAAATTATTCTTTTATATCGTACTGTTTTGCTGGGAATGGAATCAGTAGTGTTTTTTTCTTCAAATTTTTGAGAAATTTATGTAGTCTTTTTTTTTGTGTGTGTGTGTGAAATGATATATGTTGTCAGGTAATGTTACTGCAGAAGGCGTTGACTGAGAAGAACAAAGATCTGGGTTCTAGCTTCGCTTGTGCTTGGTTTGGTTGCATTTTTCATCTACAAAGTGAAGTTTGGATTAGATAGTCATTGTATGGCACTTTTTGGCATTTTCTTAAAATTGGCCTTTAATTTTGGTGTCCCTGGAATGCAAATTTATTTTTATTGCTTTTATCTAGAATGAGATGTCATAGAATATAACCTGGAATTTTGTAGCTTGGTCCTGTCTGAAAGGGTGATATGTACAATTTTACTTTCGCATCAAAGAGAGCAATTAGAGAGTGAGGCAAGGCTAGGTTGAATAACGGGCAGCAGAAGCCAAACTGGATGAGTTGATAATTAGAAGGTTGAAAACTAGATTGTATTTTTTCCCTGGTAATGCCTATATATGTATCTCCTTTAAATTCGTAATTTGATCCATCCATCCTTCCCTAACCTTTTATTTTTTAAAATATCATATTAAAGTGCCATGCTTTGTATTGAGTATTGAGACTCTTTTGAATTAAGAAGTCTTGAGATTTGGATATGTGTGGTAGAAGAAAGGTCAGGCTAGTGTTGAAAAAGGAATTCAGAAGTGAATGAAAGGAAGAAAATTAATGGAAGCTTGAGAAGTAGTTGCTTATCCTAAAATACAACTTACTACAAGTAATGTAACTCAAGTTGAGTTCCGAGATTTAATAGATCACTTTCTTAGCTATATAATAAAAGTATGACTTGACAGTTTGAAACTTTTTTTTGGTTCCTGAAGATGTGGTTCATATCTTTCTGTCTTAATTCATTAAGTCATTAATCTTCCATTGATATTAACTACCCATAATTCATGGGAGAAACTTTGAATTAAAATACCATATTTTTTTACTTTGTTCTCTTTTTGTACAGTCATGGTCAGAGAGATACAGCACAGATTCTTCTGTTACGAGGAGCCAAATATTTGCCAGATAAAAATGGAGTAACTCCTCTGGATTTATGTGTACAGGTATGTTTTCAGTGTATCTTCTGAGGCCCTTTATAATAGAAACAGAATGGTAAAATCATTTATTTCTTGTAAGATGGTGAGTAGGGAGATTTTTATTCTGTGAAGAGTATGACCTTTAAAAGGAAACTTGTTTAAAACCTGAATAATTTTAAGCCTTGTTTTTAGGGTGGCTATGGAGAGACTTGTGAAGTATTAATTCAGTATCACCCTAGGCTTTTCCAGACTATTATTCAAATGACACAGAACGAAGACCTCCGAGAAAACATGGTAATATAATTGTGCTAATAACCTGTAAATGAATAAGCTTTATTCATGCTTAGCATATATAATACTTTATAAATATGCTTAGTAATTTTATTTTTCCAAATATTTTGATAACCTGAGTTTGCTTACCTGAATTGTAGGATAAGTGTGAATTATAGTTATGTCTTTTTCCTTGGGTTCTACATCTGGATTTAGCCAGTTGTAGGTCAGAAATATTTATTAAAAAATGGCATCTATCCTCACTTTCTTGTCATTATTTCTTAAATACAGTAGATAACTTCACATAGCATTTACATTGCATTAGGATACATAATCTATAGATGACTTAAAGTATATGGGAGAATGTGCATAGATTATACTATTCCAGTAGTTATGCCATTTTATG
Organism: Dasyprocta punctata; assembly: GCA_004363535.1. NCBI lineage: Eukaryota > Metazoa > Chordata > Mammalia > Rodentia > Dasyproctidae > Dasyprocta > Dasyprocta punctata. Next base: position 70,716 of record RJWM01006728.1, read on the forward strand.
TAAGAGATTAGAATATCTGCAGATATTGGTGTCCATGAATATCCTGGAATAAATCCGCAGGGATATTAATGGACAGCTGTATATAATGATTGATAAAGTTTATGCTTATATTTGCCTCTCTGAATTTTCTTTGTGTCCCTGGTTCTTTGTTCTCTTATTAAGATAATTATTTCCCATGGATAGAGGAAAAGAATCCGAGGAGTGTCACGTTAAGATTAATAATCATTAGTTTTGGGGGACTATGTTTTTTTTTTTCCTGATTTCTTTTGTGGTGTTGGGGATCAAACCCAGTGCTCTTGAGTATGCAAGGCAAGTGCTTTATCACAGAGATACAGCTTTAGCCCTGAGCTCTGTATTTACAACATCTCTACTCTTAGAAAATTACTGTTTAAAACCCCCCCAAATTTTAGAAATTTGAAATTATATTTTCATGTGTATGAGTATACTTGGTGATTTCAACTTTAACTATATTTTTAAATTGCGTTTTACTGGGAAATTTTGAACATAGGTTTATATCATCTTATCTGTATTAGCTCTTAAATTTATGTAAGGCAAAATAAGCATAAAGTTCTTAATTTCAGCTAATTGTCTTTAAGATGCTAAAGTAATAGGTACTTAATTTTGTAATAAAATTTAATGAATTATTATATAATGACATTTTTTAATTTATACAAAATATAGTTGCGGCAAGTTCTGGAGCATTTGTCTCAGCAAAGTGAAAGCCAGTATCTAAAGATTCTAACAAGTCTTGCTGAAGTTGCCACAACTAATGGTCATAAACTGCTGAGGTAAGTGTTTTAGGAAATCAATAGGTAGCAATGTCTGTCTGCTTCATTTCCTGTATAGTTTATGCTCTTACATGTTTTTTGTCAGTGGTAAGATATAAAAATTTGCTGACTACCATTATTTGTTTAATTTAAAAGAACCAGGGAAATCAACTCTTATGATAGAGATTTTTTTTTATTTACGAGAAAAAAGACACAGTAAAGAAAAACAAAAAGCAAAAGAGACAACAACAGTAAATCCAATATAATAACATTATAGGTTTACAAAACAAGATGATAGGAATTTGACAACGGTTGCAATATTGCGTATCATTACCTTCAAAAGGGTTGTTTAGATTAACAGATATAGACATGTAAAATTGATCTAATCACTTGAGTTATGACAGAATTTTTTTAATCTCCTAAAAAATCAGAGCATACTTAAGTGAATGTAGCATATATGCTTGGAGTTTTATGAAATTATTAGACTAGTCACATAAATAAATGTACATGAAAAAGAAGCTAGAAAATAGTTCAGGAATTTATCACTAATTTATGAAATTGGCTACTCTTCAACCTTTTGTTATACCCTCATGCTTCTTTATAAAGTTTTCTCCCTGGACTGTCTTGCTCGGGTCAGTTCTTTACTCTTCCCAGCGTTTTTCCCTGCAGGTCTTAATGGTTCATCACTAAGTTGACGGAGCTAATACCTTTATATTACCTGAGTCTATACACATACCGTTTGCCAGCAGCTACATTTCTTCGGGATTTAGGAGTGCAGTTAGGAGTGAGCAGCTATTAAGAAATGTGTTACTATTTCTTAACTTACTCATTTGACCCTCTTCTAATTTGAATGCTTTTTTCTTCCTTTTACTATTTTCCTCCATCCTCTCCCCTCCCGTCCCCTCCCCTTGTACTATGGCTTGAACCCAAGATCTTTCCACTGAACTCCATCCCAACCCTTTTTATTTTTTGTTTTGAAACAAAGTTGCTAAATTGCCCAGTCTGGTTTGAACTTGAGATCTCCTGTCTCAGTCTCCCAGAGTGCTGGGATTAACAGGGGTTAGCCAGGATTTCTAACATTAATTATTTCTCCACTGACAGGTCATGATTATATCCTTTCCTCTTAACACCATGCCAGTTCTATCAGTCAGCTATCTTTCTTGTCAAGTTCATTATGTTAACTCCTTGTTCCTTTTTTTTTTTTGTGGTGGCACTTGGAATTGAACTCACAACGTCGCATCTGCCAGACAGGCGCTTAAGCCACTGAGCCAAACTCCCCGCCCTAGTTTTTTGAGGCAGGGTTGTACTATGTAGTTCAGGGTGGCCTTGCGCTTGTGCTTGTGCTTGCATTGTAGCCCAAGCCAGCCTCGAACTCACAACGCTCCTCCTGCCTCGGCCCCCTGAGTGCTGGGATTAAAGGCATGCGCCACCATGCCCGGTTCCTTGTTTCATTTTTGCTTGGGAGTTTTCATACACTTCAGATGGAGTGTCATTTTCTATACTGTTGCTAACTTCATGGTACTGGGATCACCTCCTTATTGACCATTTAAGCTTTCTTTAGCAGTTATACTCAATATAATTAGATAAGATTTGTACTATTCTTCTTATAATTTTACTTTTTATTTTATCTGTAGGAATCATTGAATCCCAGGTTTTCACAGTACACTGCTTTTACCTTTTTTTTTTTTTTTTACATTTAAGTCTCTTTTATTGATGGTATCTAATATTTTTTTATTTTAAACAAAAGGAAAGTAAGAAACCAAAACAAAGCAATTTCACAACCAGCTAATAAGACAGTAACAATCATCAGCACATTGCATATTATTATATTCTGAGAAATTATTTAGGATAAAAAATATAGACATGAAACATTATCCAACATTATTAACACAAATCTTTTTGCCTCATTACTAGTCATCCTTATGTTTGATGAAGACTTTTTAAGATTTAGATGTCTTAGCTACTTTTCTCATTGTCAAGACAAAATACCCGACATCCAAAGCTAAAGGAGAAAGATTTATTTAGTTCCCAGTTTGTAGAGTTTTCAGTTCTTAATTGGCTGGCTCCAACGCCGTGTGGCTTGTCAGAGGGGCATCACAGAGTAGAACCAGTTCATAGCAAGCAGAAGACAGTAAAAGCAAGCAAGCAAGGGACTTTACACAGTGTTCTTCTTCCTTCCTTTTTGTTTTACCCAGGCTGCTTAGGGTGGGAGAGGTCACACTTTTAATCCTAGTGCCACTGAGCCAGCACTACATCATGAATCAATTCCACTGTCACATACTCTAGATCCAGCCACCTGTGTAAAAGCCCCACCTCTGACTGCATGAGGCTTTAGGGGAATATCTAGGCACAAACCATAACAGATGTACTAATTAAAAGCATGGGCTTTGGAATCGGGCAGATTCATATTTAAATACAGACACACAAATATTTACGTATGACCCAAGCAACTAACCTTTTGAAGCTTTTCTTTATTGTTTACTGATATAGTCAATATATATTTTTGAGTGCCTGCTGTCTACTAGGTCATCTGTTAGATGATTGTGAATAAAACAGACAAGATCTCTCACTATATGGAATTTGCACCCTGGTCAGGTTATTATTGGATTTTTTTCCATTTTGTTGGAAACTGGTAGTGAACATCTTAATGAGTTTTGAGAATGAAATAAGATGTGATAAAGTGCCATACGTTGTGTTTGGAACAGAGTAGAAATGATAAAGGTGATTATTTAAATGGAATATGGTGGAGATTATGTTGATGATTATTTTAAATAGCTCATAATATAATTTGACTATTTTCCTCTTGCATTTCAAGACTCGTTTTGCTTAAATTTTTGTCCCATAGTAATCAGAAAGCATTTATGTTTTGGTGTATAGATGGTTTTAAGTTTATGTTTTATTAATTAGGTACTAAAATAAAGAAATTTGAAAAATGTTATTTAAACATCATAATTATGATTTAGATATCTCCATTTTACATATAAAAAATTGGAGTTAAATGATTTGCTAAGCTACTAAATAGAAATATAACAATTAATGAATTCTCATTAATAAAGAGCAGATTGTGTGTTCCAGTCTAGCTTATAAAAATGTCATGGAGAGCAGTAGATTAGGAACAAACAGGGTAGGAAAAGGGATATGTAGCCAGAACAAGTCTTGGAACTACTCTACTAAACTATACTGTCTCAACTCTTACATCCACAACTCCCCCTTTTAAAATTTTTGTTTTTTTAGGTACTGGATCTCAAACTTACAACCTTGTGTCTACCAGGCAGGCGCTTAGGCCACTGAGCTAAATCCCTGGCCAAAAATTTTTTATTATTAGAAAGAGTCTTGCTGAATGGCCCAGGCAGAGATTGAACTTGTGATTCTTCTGCCTCAGCCTCCCCAAGTATTGAGTTATTGGTGCATGGCATTGTATTCAGCTACCATGCCACCTCTTAAGTGCTTTATTGAAAGTTTTATTTTGGCCTTTGTTGGGATTGCTGGTGTTTGTTATTAGTATTCTGTTAGAATTTATTCTACTGTTATCACAGTAGATTCTCAGAAGCCTTTCAAATATAAATTATTACTATATTTATGTTTAATAGCATTTTTGTAGATTATCTTTTTCTTGTTTATGTGTGGATCATTTTATGTTTTTTTAACCCACGTTTGGCCACTTATTTTAGTATTTTCATTAAGAAAATAAGAAATTCAAATATATATTGATTAGTGGTAATTGAGATACTATACAGCATAGTTTTGAAAAAATGGGTAGTCATATCTTAAGTAGTTCAGTAATATTTGACAAAGATAATGTTTTAGTAAACTTTCTGTGGCTATGGCAGAATGCCTGATACAGAGAGTCAGAAAACATTTATTTTGGTACATGGTTTTAGAGATTTTAGTCTGTGGTGGATTGGCCTTGTTATTTTTGGACCTGTAGTGAGAAGAGAGGGGAGGGAGAGGGAAAGGGGAGAGGGAGAGGGAGACAAAGAGACAGAGATAGAAAAACAGAAGAAGAGAAACAGAAATAGAGTCAGAGAAAGAGAGAGAGAGAGAGAGAGAGAGAGAGAGAGATGGGGTGAGTGCATGGGCCCATGAGAGAGTATGAGAAGCCCCAGCAGCCATTCAAGGGCTTCCAGTGACACCATCATCTCCTTAACCAGGCTGCACCTCCTAAAGGGTTCACAAACTCCCATCAGCACCACAGGCCAGAGGCCAAGACTTCAACACATGAGCCATTGGAGGACATTCAAAATCCAAACCATAACAGATAACAAATGTTTATTGATGTTCTTCTGTACATGCTTTTGTTTGGATTGAAATGAGAGTGTTATTTTTCTTTGCATATATTTGTGATGGAGAGTAAAGATATTTATTAATGTACATGAATAAAAATTATAGCTTACATGTTAAAGTAAGAAAGACACTATATGATAGTGTATTTTTGCTTTTTTTTTTTGTATTGGGAATCGAACTCATGACCTCACACTTGCCAGGCAGGCTCTGTGCCACTGAGCTATATTCCTGATCCCATGGTATATTTTTATATAAACTAGAGGTAAGTAGAAGTTTGAGTTATAAAGCTAATTTTGTTTTTTGAAAGAGGGATAAAGAGATTTTTTTAGGCAGAATTTAGAAGTGTATGCTCAAAGAAAATAAGATTGTGGGTCCTCAAAATAGTATTATAGTTTGGAACTTGTGATATTTTTATGTGTTTCTGGGGGTAGAAATCTATGGAATTTGTGAATCTTCATGGTCAAAAGGTTGACCTACCCACTGAAAGATAATGGGCTTGTTTTATAGGTGAAAGGCTAGAGCCTAAATTGTTTTTTGTTTTTTGAGACAGGGTCTCACTATGTAGCCCATGATGGTTTTGAACCTACTGTGGAGTCAGGCTGGCCTTGAATTTGGGGTGATGCTCTTGCCTCAGCTTCGCTAGTTCTGGGATTATAGGTGTGTGTCACAATGCCTTGCCTTAATTTTTTTAAAAGTGGGTGATCTAAGATGTTTTGCCTAAAAACATTCTTTGAATTCTCTCAATCTCTTGCTTTATTTTAACATCAGGTTCTTGCCCTTTACTTTACCAATTAAGTTAATCATTGGGTTTAAAGTATCTTTAAGGAATTTTGGGTCTGATGGACCTAGAAGAAAAGGAACAGAAACTAGCCTGGGGAGTAAAGATATATAACTTTGGTTAATTGCAATTTTCTTAAAAGTACAATATCTACGTTATGATTTTCCTTGTCTTCTTTCTGTTTTCTTCATATTTTTTCTATCCTGCTTTATCTCTCCCAGTCCAAAGACTTTGATCCCTTATTCTTGAGGCATGCAGAGGAGTGGAAGGTCTGTTGTCTTATGACTGCTTTACGCTGGCGAGTACTGAACCTGTCTAGCCTGGGTTTAAGTCTCACTCTGCTCTGAAGGAGACAAAGAAAAATGTGTTTGTTAGGTGAACTGTCATCCTTATTCTGGAAAAGACGATAAGAATATTAGCTAATCATTGACTTTTAAACTTTATTTCATAACCATGTCAAAAAAACAGGGATCAAAAACTAGAAGTTGAATATTGATGAATAGTGACTCCAAAAAGTGTTAAGAGATCAGATGAAATTAGGCTGCATGTGGGATTAGCCTTTTAATACTAATTTCTGTTTTTGTGAGATGTGTAGCCAGGTTCAACAAATGGAGTTTAAGAGTATATAGACTCCTAGCTGGGCGTGGTGGTGCACGCCTTTAACCCCAGCACTTGGGAGGCTGAGGTAGGAGGAGCGTTTGTGAGTTCGAGGCCGGCTTGGGCTACAACGTGAGCACAAGGCCGGCCTGAGCTACATAGTACGACCCTGCCTCAAAAAAAACCAGGGCTAGGAGTTTGGCTCAGTGTCTTAAGCGCCTGTCTTGGCAGGTGTGAGGTTGTGAATTGGATCCCTGGTGCTGGAAAAAAAAAAAAAAAAAGAGTATATGGACTCCTAGTTTGTCAATAAGAAATCCAGTACAGTCCTATTTTAATTATAACAATAGTCAAAGGATACCCTAAAGATACTATGTTTCTGTGACCATTGGCCCATTAAAATTTTTATTGTTGAACATGGAATTTGAATTTTCTGTACCTGAAGACCTTTTGTAGTGACTGGCTCCAGACAAAATAGACATATAAAGTCTGAAGTAGACAAACAATAGTTAGTTCATACCACAAAGGTAACAAAGCATAGTAGCTAAAATGTTTATATTGGAATTTTTATTCTGTATAGGTATATCTGTGCAAGAAGTCATGTCTCTACTTCAGAGATATTTGAGAGTGTTTTAAAATAACCTAAGAAGATTATACTAACAGAGGCTGAAGGACACATATTTGAGAGAGCTAATGGAACCCACGAGTCATGACCTTTTGTAGTTGGATTAAGATGTTACAGGTTTAACTGGAGACAGTCAATAGGGATTCATGCTGTGTTTGGAGCTTCTTTTTATATATATCCTAGGCTTTTTGTTCTGTTTTTATGTTATTATTAGCTTCTTACCCTCAACCCCATTGTGATTATTTCCTGCTGGGTGTTTAAGACCAACTCAAAGTAAGTCCTGTGTTAACTGAAATTTGTCAAGGTCAGGTAAGGCTCCTCAGAGGTTACTTTTGGGGCTGTGTGGAGAACCTTTTACCTCATAGAGTTTTAGCTTCTATAGTTGTGTCATTTTCTAGGATGGGTCATAGTCTGTTTGAACCATATGGCTTCTGTGAAAACACAGGGACAGTTCCCTCTTTAGTGAACCTTTCTTTTAAAATACATACATTGATTTGCTCCTGACTTTTTTTTTGTCTAACAAACTCTTTGCTCAGGAGATTGGGAAACTCACTAGAGTTTTCTTTTTGATAGAATGCTAATTTTAAAGTTTTTTATTTAAAAAAATTTTTTTATTGAGGTATGATGGCTTTGGAAGAAATGATTATGATCAACCAGAGAAAAGTGTAATGAAGCTTAGATTTTATTTTTTAATTTTAATTTTATTTTTATTTTAAAAAGAATAAAACCTAACAAAATAGAGTAAAGCCAATCAAAACAAAACAGTGAAAGTGGTACAGAACTTCAAAACAGGATGATAGGAAATCTACAATGGCTACCATAATCTCTCTTGTTATCTTCACAGTAGTTTTTCCATACCATCAGAGATAGTAAAATCAAATAAGACAATAAACCAATCAAAACAGAACATTAAATAAAACAAAACAATAAATTGGAACAAAACTAAACTGTGAGAACAATATTGGATTTCAAAAACAAGACAAGGAAATCCTCTATGGTTACTATATTTCATACTGTTATCCTTCTCATGGATGCTCAGACTATTGGCCTTAGGCTTGCAAAGTCAATCAAACAGTGCAAGCATTTAGTTATTTTTGTACCTCAGTTGTTATCAACTCAGGCTATCCTACGAACCAGCTGGTTGCTTACCAGGGAAAGGGGAAGACTTCTTGATTCTCAGCCTGTGCCCTGGTTAGCTCATGGGAGAGGCGAACTGGCTTTCTCTTCATGGGCCCTGCATGGGTCGTGTGGCTTATGGGAGGGGCAAATTGACTTCTTATTGTGCTCCTATCAGACCCAGCATGGCTTCTGCTGACCCATGGAAAGGGCAGACTGGCTTCTCTCTTCCTGGGCCCCGCATGAAACTTAAATTTTATAATCTTTTTTAATACGAAGGAATATTTCTCTGGTTGTAATGTGAATAAAGGGTATTTTTAAGCCATTGACTTAGCTTGGAAGTTTTGTCTGGATAAAGTAATATAAAATTATTAGGTTATATTAATAATTGGTGGTGATGCTTACATTTCATTGCTTAAGAAAATACTTCTTACCTGAAAAGATAACTCACGAAATATCCCTTGGGTTAGATGTGTGAAATAAATATTTGTGTAAATGGTGATTTTGCAGAAGAAAATCAAATTCACATCTTTTCATGGAATTTTTGTCTTTGTAGTTAACTTTTCTACAGTGAACACAGTAAAATAAATAGTTACAACTAAACTGCATTTCTGTTTTGTTTGTCAAAATCTTATGATATAAAAATTAGAAACAGTTTGTAAAGACAAATATGTAAAAATCAATTCTGAAATGAAAAGCTTTGCTAATGTGCTATAGCTGTCCCAGTGAAATATGAGTAGTGAAAACAATAGCAGTTATATATTACCAACAGTGGTAATATTAAGTCAATAAAAATTAGCTAATAACTAATTTTTACTGACTTAAATGAAACAATTTAGTAATTCTTAAAATAAGATAACATGAATATTGAAATAAAAATATCCAGAAATTTTGGTTCAGGTTTCACCAGTTCGTTTTCTCAAACTGTAAGACCTGGAAGTAGGCATTTGCTAGCCACACATTATAAATCTTAACTTTTAAAAATCGTTTTAAGTACATCTAAAAATTTTACAGTACAGTAGTTAAAATATAAGAGAGGAGAGAATAAGGTTTTGGTAATCAAATTTATATATATGATCATGCCGTTCTGCCCAAAGGTTTATGCAGCTCTTTACTGTACTGTGTGCAGCAATTGTAATACATGATAACTGATGTTAGAGATTTCAAAATAAAATCACTTCTTGAATAATTAAAAAAATTGATTATAAAAAATTGTTTATAGAGGTATCATTATGTTTGATACATATGTAGCTGAACTATTGGGGTTTCTCTGTGGAAGAGTAATGATAGCCATTCATAATATTGACCAGTTCTGAGGTACAGCCAAAGATATGAAGGCTTTCTTTCTTTTTTTTTTTTTTTTTTTCATGTTTGCACCGGGGATCGAACTCACAACCTCGCGCCTGCCAGGCAGGCGCTTAAACCACTGAGCCAAATTCCTGGCAAGGCTGTCTAATCCATCAAAGAAACTTTGTAGCATAGTCAGTATGGTTCAGTGTTAGTTAAATTTGTCATTTTTTTTTTAATGATAGGGTGTATTTTTTATGTTTATAGAGTCAGAAGAGAACTCATTTTCATAGAGAACAACTCTGATATGGATAGTAACTTTAAAATTACTTAATTTGTGAATGTCCTATATGTGGAAAGTTATAGTTACTCTTCTGGGGTGAAAAATGAATACAGGATAATGGCAGAGTATTTTGGCCTTATAGTTGAAATTCTTGAGTTATTGATTGGCCTAAAAACATAACATTTATCCCATTGCTTCTCCATGAAGTGTTTTCAGAGTTCTAAATAGTTCAATTTGTAAATATTGTTTTGGAAGTGAAAGTTGGAGATTATGTTTTGGAAGTAAAATATAACACCTGTTCTAAGGGGAAATTTTCTTTTTATTTTATGCTTTGATCACTGCTTATAATCTAGGTGCTTGATATTAATCCATTTGTATGCAATTCAAGTAGTGTATATTCTATATCTTGCTGTTAATCAGTTCTATCTTGTTTCTTGATAGGAAAGGAATTTTATTCCAGTTATAGTTATGAAACAGTGCGATGAAAATATTTAAAAATAAGTTTTTGGTGATATAATTTGTTTTATTCTATTTAATCTGTTCATATTTTAATTTGCATTTTCAGCCTGTCTAGCAATTATGATGCACAAATGAAGAGCCTTTTAAGGATTGTAAGGATATTTTGTCACGTGTTTCGAATTGGTCCTTCCTCCCCCAGTAATGGCATCGATATGGGCTACAATGGAAATAAAACTCCAAGAAGCCAGGTGTTCAAGGTCAGAAAAGTATATGATATTGTTAGGAAGATAGACGTAAAAGAGATGAATTTGACAAAGCATGCATTCATTAATCAGAAACCTCAGGAACAGGAGGTAAATTTGGTTCATATCTGTATCATCTTTTAAGTTAGGTACATCTTTCTTCTTTCAACTCTGTCTAAACATCTGGAAGGTTTAATTGGTGAGCTTTCTACATTTTTCTTACACATAAAGTTTTTATTTCATTAGTATTTTAAGGGTAGAGATATTTAGTGTTTAATTTTATTGACTTACATGTTTTTAATATGGTAGCTACCATTTGAAAAGTTTTGTAAGGAAAGGAAGATACTCAGTTTTTATTAAATTTTGTTTGCATGTGTGTTTGTGTGGTGTTTTTTTTTTTTTTTGCAGCATCGGGGATTGAACCCACAGCCTCACGCCTGCCAGACAGGCGCTTAAGCCACTGAGCCAAACTCCTGGCCCTGGTCTTTTGAGGCAAGGTCGCACTATGTAGCTCAGGCTGGCCTTGTGCTCGCGTTGTAGCCCAGGCCGGCCTCGAACTCAAAACGCTCCACCTACCTCAGCCTCCTGAGTGCTGGGATTAAAGGCGTGCGCCACCACGCCCTGCTGTGTGTTTGTGTTTTAAAAGTAAGATTATTTTCATTCACTGGGCGTTAATTCTTGGGATCATTTTAAGGAAGAGTGATTGAGATATTTCTTAAAATATTTTGTATTATTTCTATTTCCTATTTTATGCAAGCTCATATGTATGGAATCCATGGAAGGATTCCAAATAAAATCCATGGCAGTATTGCTATATGTGTTATAGTATAGTTTTATGAAGTAAACAAAGTGAATATATGTAATTGATATCAATGCTTTTTCATGGCATTATAGTTTTTAAAAACTCAGATTTTATTGAAATGTATAATTTAATAATTTTCATATTTTTTTTTTGTTTGTTTGTTTTTTGTTTTTTTGTTTTTTACTCTTTGGTGCTGTGGATCAAACCTAGGGCCTTTCATGTGCTAGTCAATAGTCAAGTACTCTACACTGAGTTGCATCCCAGCCTCTTTCATGTTATTTTTTTAAAGTTAATTTTGCTTAAGAAGTTTGAGTATAAATATAAGGTTATCCATCCAGAAAGTAGTGTAAGTGTTTTCATATGCTACTTCCTTAAAAATGAATTAGGATTGAGAGTTTTACTATCTGTAAACTTTGTTGCTACTTTATTAGTCTATTTTAAGTGATTCTTTTCTTACATATTGTTCGTTTGTTTGTGGTAATGGGGATCGAACCCAGGGCCTTGTGCGTGATACTTGAAAAAATTTTGACAAATACTTTTAAGTGGTTTGCAATCATTTTAACATTAGTAGTTTGATTATTAAGTCTGATATTCTTTTAGAGAGGTATGCAAAAGTGTCTATCCATCTTTTTGTTTTGTTTTCTATGTTTTTTAAAACTCAGAGTAGGAAACAAAGTTTTTAGTTAAGTAATAGGTATGTATGTGTGTATTTCCTTTTTTTCCCCTCTTGTTTTTCCCTCGTTGTGCCACCTTCTGGAAGAAGAAAATTATGCATCTTCTTTTGATTTAAAACTTTTCGTGCACCACTTTCTCCAGTACTAGTTGGAATTTGCAATTTCCTGTCTTTGTAAAATGTCAATCTGAATTATTGATGTATTCTTTGTCAG